>VNKC01004558.1:0-42556 GCA_008042775.1 Drosophila pectinifera | reverse complement strand
AGCATTCGGAGTGAGGCCCTCGAATGGTTCCAGGAGACTGGGGTCGGCATGCGTGAAATGCGGATACGTAATGGCCAGGGGAATGTCTGTAAGAAAGGGAACCGGATTTGTTAATAAATATATAATATAATTAATAATATATAAGAGTAATCCGTTCAGGAGTACTCACTGTAGTAACAGGGGGAGACGCTGCCCACGCCCTTCTTGAGGCAGCGGTTGTTCTTGCAGTAGCAGGAGGAGTTGGCGTCGTTCACGTCGCTGTCGAAGGCGTCCGGCTGCATGTTGAACTGGTAGCCCTCGAGTCCGTTCCAGGTGGAGGTGGAGTTGAACTTGACCTGCAGGCGCCGGCAGAAGGTGCGCCTGTACAGGAGGAACTCGTCGTTCTCGTCCATGTCCAGCGGGAAGAGGGTGGCGTCGTGGCTGCCCCAGATGCGGTTGCACATGGTTCCACTGGCGGGACAGAGCAATTGTAATTTCTCCCTTAATATGTGGATAAGTGAGGCACCTACTTGGTCTCGTCGTTGTACTCCCAGCGCTTGAATCCTCGTTCTCCATTGATGCTGTCCACGGTGTAGGCCCGAGGAGCATCGGGAAGGCGCACTCCGTACTTATCCTTGGGCTCAATGAGGTTCATGTTGAACACATTGGACTCGTTACCCTCACGGAAGAGCTAAGGATAATAATAATAAGCTGAGGGTTTTCTTAGGGAATCAGGGAACCCACCTTCTCCATGATGCCGAAGCTGGAGAAGTCGATCCAGCTGGGCACGAACTTGGCGGCCAGCTCCACCAGGCGATCCTCGTAGCCCCACATGTACTCGTGCACGGTTATGTTCAGCATGGGCTGGGAGTCGAGCTGCCTGGTGACGGCACTCAGGCCCAGGGATGCCAGCATGGACATGCTGGAGGCCAGGGTGGTGACGCCCATCAGCGGGATGTTAGGTGCTCGGATGCGGTCCACCTTGGGGTCGCCCACGGATCGCTCCGGCACCAGGATGTACTCACGCTTGGGAGTGAAGGTGATGGTGTTGTTGTGCTCGTTGTAGGTGACATTGTGGTTGCTCAGCACCTCCTTGTAGACGTAGGGACCCACCTCCTGGACGTGCAGCTTGGAAGCCCTGCCCGACGTGAAGTCCTCCACATTCGTGTAGTTGAACATGTAGGTTTTGATGTACACATCGATCGGCGGGAAGAGCCACAGTCGGTGGAGCAGGGCGCCAGGCTTCAGGCTGATTTGCTGCTCAAGGGGAGTTAATTATAGTACCTCTGCCTTCATTAATCTATCCCTAAGGACTTACCGCATCCAGGATGCTCTGCAGCGGGTCCGCGATCAGCACCAGTGACCCGAAGAACAGCAGGGTCATACCCAGAGCCGCGCGGCGGAGCAGCTCTGCAACGACAATAAATAGATCAGCGGGTTATAGTGAGTTATAGTTGTAGTCTGAGTTGTAGTCATGCGAGCTGCGACAGCCGAAGTTGAACTGGTTTGCCGCAGCTTCAGCTTCAGTTCCAGTTCCAGTTTGCCAATAGCGTGTGTGCCTGCCCATCATGCCATTGACCTTGCCGGCGGATCTCCGCTCCGATACGATCGGAGCAGCGGAGTGTCCGAGATCTGCGACCTGCCTCAATGGCAGGAGCAGGAACAGCTCGGCGGCGCCCGCCCAGAAAACATAAACAAACCGCTGACAGCCGGCAGACGATCGCTGCGATGACGTTGCCCGAATTGGTCGCGGTTCAACGAACGTTCTTCGATTTTATAATCCCAAAACGGGAGAGGCGTGCACTCGTAAAAATTCCCAGAACTCCAGAGACCAGCCCTTGGACCCCGACAAGTTCAAGTCAAGTTAAGTTGGTCTAAGGCTGGTCTAAAGTATGGCCAGAGTTGGCAACTGGTTTTGTCAAATCGCAAACCTTTTAGCATAATGATAATTCAAAAACTCGACAAACAAATAAGGTGAGACTTCTATGGGTTTTCACTTTCATTGAAAGTGAATTCGTCTCAATTTTATGGCCACTTTTATACGTTTTAAATTAACCTATTAAAGCTGATTCTAGCAATCAAGATATTTAGTATTTTAAAGGGGAAACTGCTGCTAATTACATGTTTTTCTCGTCCTAAGGGGATTCGCCTGTCCCCCCTGGGAAAGCCATAAAATTCCAGTTCCGCGACCTTGGTTAGAATATTAATTAAAAGCACGGAAGATGGCATATCAATCTAGACTGCACTTCGACTCATATTTACGCGGAGTGAAATCACTCACCTTACGACCGAAACTCGTTTGTCTCCGGCCTGGGGCTCACCTTCCGCAAAGATTATTGTCTTTGCTCGCCGATCTCTCGCTTCCGCACTCGAAATCCGAAATCCGCCCGGATATGGCAAGAGGTCGAGTACTCCCCAACCCATAGTCTGCTCCCGACCGATTTCCAGGGATCACGGCCGCCGTTCTATGAATATCACTTTCGGCTGCCGACGCCTCATAAATCAAACCCACAATCTTGTACCATTTATCAGTACAAATTCATTCCCCCAATAATAAACAGAAACCCACAACTGTTGGCTTAAACGACAGGTAATTCTGTGGAATAGAAACCCAGAGATACAGATATTCACCCGCCCAGATCAATGAACTGCCTGCCGCATAGCACGCCCCTAACTCGATCCGAATTGGCACGATCTCCCACAGCCCAGGTGCTGAGATCGATCGCCGAACAGCTAAAACTCATTAGCTATTTCGCTTTGGTGTCAACTTGGGTGTCATAAATAGGTTCAAGACTTCACAATCAAAACAAACCGCGATGATACATGACAAATTATGCACGGCGCCGAGGAAACCAGAAATCCACCACATATTCGTATTTATGTATAAACAAAGGTATATTCCATTGATAGGAAATCCAAATGTGCACAGAAAAAACTTGTATAATATAAGAGACCAATAAAATAACTCTGTGATATGTTGTGATAATTTATAATAATATTTTGCACTGGAGATAAATACTAATATTTTTATTATTTGTGTATATTCCATTGATAGGAAATACAAATGTGCACAGAAAAAACTTGTATAATATAAGAGACCAATAAAATAACTCTATGATGTGTTGTGATAATTTATAATAATATTTTGCACTGCAGATAAATACTAATATTTTTATTATTTATATATAAAGGTAAGTTCCATTGATTGGAAATCCAAATGTGCAGAGAAAAAATAACCGTATGATGTGTTATGATAATAATAAATTATAATAATATTTTGCACTGAAGATGAATAGTGATATTTTTGGCGTTATATTTATTATTTTATTCTGGGGCTTGCTTTTATTTGTATCAATTAATTCTATAAGCTCTAAGTATTTGTAATAATAAAGGCTGATATGCTGAACTTATTCAACCCACACATTTTTTATATATATATTAAATAATATCAAATATATTTCAATTCATTTTGCTGCTAACTTCCGTTTTGGTAAAATATTATTTTAAGCCTCATATAAGTGTTATAGAATCAATTTTATTAGTAAACAAAGAGTAAATAAACATGCTCTCATTAAAATGTAAGCAGTAATAATATTTAAACAATATTTATTTAATAAATCTTTTGTCTTATAAATGGTTTCTTATTCATTTTTACCTAATTCATTGCTTTTTCGCCTAATCTTTTCATATAAACTATTGCTTTATTATAAAATCTCATCACTGCTATCTCTCACACTCTCATCGTTTTTTTCCGTGTAGGCTTATGCATATCCTTGCCTTGAATGTGACAGCAGAAATTCCCGGTCTATCAATAGACCCCACCCATAAATTAGGCCAGCAGCCCAGACAAAGAGGCCAAAATTATTCTGCTGCAATGGAATGACCAATGCCAAAAGCCACACGCAAAGTGTCCAAATACCAAAAAGTACAACAACAAATGAGGAAAAAACTCCGCTGTCAAGCAGAAATGTGGAGCTTGGAGCTTGGAGCTTGCATTGGGCAACAATTGCATTGCCAAAGCGAAGTCCAAAGCCAAATCGGCGGCCGATGACGATTGAAAGATTGAGAGATTGGGGGCTAACACACGGGCAGCATGAATGAACGCCGCTTGTCTCGATGCCAGCAGCTGATTCAGTTAGCTGTGAACTTGTTTTGGCCAGCAAAGCAGCAGCAGCAGCAGCAGCAGTAGCAGTAGCAGCAACAGCAACAGCAGCAGCAACAACAGCAGCAACAACAAAGATTGGATTCGGATGTATTAGTTACTTTACAGAACAGAAATGCAAATTAACTTTTACATACTCTTTGATGATGCCAAAGAATTATTTAAACGATCTTGAATGGCCTTCCTTTTTATATGCATATATATTGCACAGCATAGATCACTATAATTACAGAACAGAAAAAGATCGAAAGAAAATGTTTCATATTTAAGATAAGTAGGCTATTTTTTCCAGTGCCGCGGTCTGAAGTTCAAGTTCGGTGCAATTTAGCCGGCTCGTATTAAAACCTGAAACTTGAAAGTGCACGGCGCTCGAAAAAAAAAAGCGTTTTTGACAACCTAAAGCGTCACCGCGGTGACCTACTGAAGTCAAGAATGAATTTGTTTTGTTTCTGAGCGGCACGAACAACACCTTCGAGCGCTCGCACAGGTGTGCGTGTGCGAGTGTGTTTGTGACTTCCGTCCGACGACAATAAATTAGGCAAATAGCCGTTTGCCAGCGCCTGAGATATGTGCTTGGGTATCCACCGCATACACACAAAGAAAAGCCTGCTAATAGGGTATTTCCCCAAAAAATATAAAAGTCATTGTAAAATTTCTGCGGCTTACTCAGTGCTTGTAGAGCTCAATAGATTTGTTATTACTCTGGAAAGTAAACAAACAACTTTGGATACCTCTTAATTAATTAGGGAATCAGCCTCCTTCTTGGGAATAGGCATTCTGTTGACTTGTCTTATTTTTTTGCTGTGCACTTGTCTGACTTGTGCCGATCCGGCTGTAATGACGATGTTTGTTTGCCGTTGTTAGCCTGTTTGGCTGTTGGCTATTGGCTGTTTGGCTGTTTGCCTGTTGCGTGCTGTGTTTAGCCAGTGATTAATCCCAGAACCGTTGCTATTTGCGTTTAATCATCGCCAAAAGCTAAAGCTAAAGCGAAACCAAAAACCCAAACCAAAACCCTTAAATAGTCGCAGTCAAAGTCTCGCCGGGCAATTAGATGCCCGCCAATAAGGAAAAGTAAATAATGTGTATCGCGCCAAGTTTACAACTTCCCCGATACCGATACTGATACTGATACTGATTCGTAGTTCCCCATTCCCAGTTTCCAGTTCCCAGTACCCAGTTCCCAATTCCCCATCCTCATTCACAGGCCCCCGATCCGATTTGTTCGCTTCGCCTTTGAAACGGACACCTTACGTTATTTGGTGCTGAATTGCCGATATTTTTTGTGAGCTTTGTTAATGCCCGTACAATAGCTGTTATTTGCATTGTTTAGCGATCATTGTGCTGAGTTATGGCGAACTCTCGGCAAATTAGTTGGAGCGGTCTTAGGAATTTCTCGGAGCAGCTGCAGGAGGTGCAAGTCATGGCTCCGATTCGGGAAGCTCTGATCTGATCAATCCGATCTGTCAGCATCTTTTTCTTTTATTCACTTGTTTTGTTTTGTTTTTGTGTTTGAGAAGAATATAAAAATTAATAACAAAACAGACGAGTGTGCGCCATATCATGGAGCTGGGCAGTCATCATCGCGTTCACCTTCAGTTTTCCCAGCGTATTTATGCTGATTGAAATCATCGAACTTCATGGTAAGGTAATACGTGACATTTTCAGTCACAACCGATTTCATTTGAAATCTTAATTTATGCCAACTTAATTGCACTGCCGTCCAGATCCGTTAATTCGAAATTAGTGTATATTATAGCTGCCAACGGAGACGTTAACTGGTGTGCGACTTACAATTAATCTGGTCGAGTGACCTACAACATATAGAACCCGAACCCGAACCCTACGCCCTTGGAGGTCGTCCCTCACTTGGTTGTTATGCAAATGGGCCCGCTATTCTTTCAGCTCTTTTGGCTTTGAAAATATGTTAACTGCTTTGGCCAAGAGCCTCGTAGTCGTATGAGCCTAGAAAGCACTAATTAATACCATTTCAGATCAATCTCGTATCGTATTTGGTTTCCATTTCCAGCTTCTATTATTAGCCAATAACTGGTCGAATGGAAATTGTCTCTGACGAGTGGCTGCCAAAATCGCTGGACTTCAGAACCGCAAACTGGTCCGAGAGCTCCCCAGTATCGGACATGAATAAAAAAATTCAATATTTACGCGTGCTGCCAGCTGTCAGTGGGTAATTTACTAACGGACCAGCCCCATTTTAATTAGCATTCTAATTTTCGCTGGGACCAGGAATGCCACATTTCGAAACACTGGCTTTGATTAGCATGAACGGGCGTTTAAAAACCCATTGCACCATTCCTGCCGCATTTTCGAGCACTGCCAGAGCAATTTTGGTGATTTTAGGCGGGTTTTGTGCAAGAGATTTTCTGTTGACACTTTAACGATCGCGTGGGGGCAGCTCCCTTGGCTCGATTAACTTTTATGGGCCCGTGGCTTTTGGCTTTGACCAGTGCGGACGGACAATGGTCTGCACGGCCCGATTAAGCGTTAACGTTTCGGTCTTAGCTCTTTTAGGGGCTAGTTACTCGTACTACTTACTTGCATTGCGCTGGTTTTTGTTGGTAAATAGTTTCATTTCGGCGGCTTGGAAAAATGGAGCTCCAAAAGCGATCTGATCTGATTTTTTCCCGCTGGCCGCACTTGTTAGTTAGATAGTTGGCTGGCTAGTTAGTTATTGATTTACGATGAAAATCAATTAATTCTTGTGCTATTATTAATGGCAGCAAATTAAACTATTAACAGGTCGATTAGAATTGAAATTCCGCGATCGATAGGGAAATTTGCATTATCCCACAGAGGCTTAATTGGTTTTATATATAGTTTATAGTTTAGTTTATATTTTTTATTTAATATACATATAGTGCAGTCAGCGCAGTTCCTATCGATCTCGCTCCGAACCGCACCAAACTGGGCTTTAGACGTTACTGCTAACTGTTGGCTGTTTTTCGCGCGAGGGCTAGAATATCGGCAGCTGAGCTACGACTAGCTTTGTCTCGAATCGAACTGTCACGCACTTCCTATTCTCACAAATTTTGACAACTTAATGCGCCGATCTGGCCTGCAGCGGGACCTTTATATGGACTCTTGGGCCAGTCCCCGATCCGAGTTCGGACCGAGAGCCGAGCAGCTCGCGGAGATCGGCTGGCCGGCCAATCCAATCCAAGCCAAGCCAAGCTCTAGCATCTCAACCTTTCTACGAACCGGTCCACATTCAAGCCTCTGCTCGGTTTGTGCTCGGCTAAAATCACGCACCCGATGTGATCCCACCAACTGGCCAAAAACAAAGCAGGTGAGAACGCTGCATCCGCCTGCCTCGACCCTATTAATACCCGGCACTCGGCAGGCAAAGAGCGTTGCCTACATTTGGGGGAATTCGTAGGGGAGAGTATGCTCTGAGATCCCTGATATTTGGTAAATCTATTGATTTAAGAAGTTACCATGGGGTACTGAGGGTAATAATATAACTACATTTTAAAATTAAGTAATTAAGTAAGTACTCAGTAGGATCTTATCTATTAAATAACACTTTTAGAGAACCGAGTATGCCCCAGTAATCCACGAGTACCTAGTACAGGCATTAAGTCACCGGCTTGGTTACCCCGCGGGGTGAAGTTAGAACAGCCTGGGAGATCACCGCCAGTGGGGTTAGATGAGTTCGCTATTGTCCGCGGACCGCTTAGCCCCACAAATTGCCATTTCATAAATATAATGGCCCAAATGACTATATTTAATCCAGCTGGGTCCAGCAGCAGACACGCACACGTGCCTGGGCCCGTGCTCGAGCCCTTTTCTGCGATCGCCTATACATATGCATGAGGACATGGGCAATTAAAAGCCACTTCTTGACGCAATTACATCCAGTTCTGACTCTTAGCAGCCAATAACGATTAGGTGGCTGTTCCGATAATTGTCCGTGAGCTATTTAGCTTGATATTTATGACAGCTCGATCTGTGCCGTGCACTTCCCCTTCGCTCTAACCGATCGGCTAATTACAATAATAACGAATAATTAGAATTTTGACCTATTTCCCCCTGTTACCTATTTTTCCCTGGAATAAGCCGTGGCCGGCGGCTGGGCGGCTGGACGGCTGCCAAGTGACATCTTGGCCAGAGACATTTGTCTGCGAATTGCCCCATTCGGGGCGTTTAATGGCCCCCATTGTCTGGGCATCCCAACTCTTGAGACTACGTCAAACGCTCTGATGATCCCGAATTAACAATGAGCTCGCTTCCCGCTTAACTATCGTATGGCATGTATGGCGCAATTTGTTGTTACCGGACTAATTGTTGTTTGTGTTTATGGTGGCGGGGGGCGCAATTATGGCACCGGGGGCAGCAACATCCCAAAGTCCCCTTTTCCGACCCATTAGAAGCTTTTAATGCTTTCTCCGAAACTTTCCGAGTTCTGGGTCGGGGCCATAATAAAAGCTTTCCACTGAGTCCTGGATAAAGCACAGTAGTCCTCTTGAACGAAGGAACTTATTAAATTTTAAGTATTAAGAACTGTTATTTTATTTATCATATAATTAAGCTACCTGATATTTTTAAACAGTTAAAACGGTTTTGTGTCGCTCTTAAAAACCTTTTTTTAAAGCCCCTTGTTTATATTCAGCATCTGAACTATAAAAACAATGCCTTTATTTAACGAAAGCGCTAGAACATTGAAACTGTCGCGGAAAAATTAGTCAGAGTTCGGAAAAATATTATTTAATTTCCGTTTTTAACTTGAACTGTAAGTAGGTACTTGCTTTTTAAGTACAATATTTTATTTAATTCAAGGAAAACTCACTTGGAGAGAACTTCAACTAACAACAAAGATTAAGAGTAATTAGTATAAAAATAGCCCCTATAGCAAAGATATCAGCGCTTGTAAACTCCCTAAAAATAAACAAAACTAGTTTATTGTTCAACTCACATAAACATTTATTTAAACCCAATAAAGCGTACAGAAATTTTCGCAGAAATCAATTAAGATCTTATCCTCGAAACGTATCTTCTTTAACTTTCCCATTACTTATTTTGGCAGCACGTGGAACAGGAATTAAATTCACCAAGCCGTATTGATTAAGCAATAATGAAAATATATAAAATAATTAATATAAATGTTCAAGAAGGCGAATACCAGTTTGTTCCTAAAATATGTATGTATTTAATGTCATCAGCTAATGTTGACAAGTGTTCTTCCACCAGCTACTAATAAATAATAAAAAGTTTGCTAGACATTAAGATGTATCTATCACTCATGTGATATTTCAAGTTAAGGTTTAATGCTTGTTATGTTTTCATAAACATGTTATGACTCCGAGTGTTGACAGCTTTACAAAGGCCATTAAAATGAAATTAATATTAATGACTGATAGGCATTAGCTGGTATAAGCGATTTTGGAAAAACGGTTAACGGATTTGAAGGGAAGTTTAATTAAATTAAAGCCAAATGATTAATTCCCATAGATGTGTCTCTGACGTTATTAACTGACCTCTAACATGCAAAAAATATTCCTCGAATTTCTGACTAACCCTTTAGATGCACACCAATATTTGCCAGATTTAGAAAACCAAACAAATCAGATGCAAATTTTGTTAATCAGTTGTGAAATTTTTAGGTACAATTATCAGTTGGTTGCCAACGAACCCTCTAAATGCCATTCGGAAAGCCCAAATCGAAGTCGGATTCGGATTCGGATTCGGAACAAGCGGAACCCCGAACGTTGACTGTTCAGTTGGCAAACAGTATATCTGTCTATTTTCCCATATATTAAACGCTCAATTAACCCAAGCAGCTTTCAACGAGCCGCAAGAGGCACTGCATCATGGAATTGCAGTGGAGCTGAATTATTGACATCTACGCAAACGCAACGGGAGAAGCAATCTTTTCTCGAAACAAATTGGGGGCTGGCGTGCCAAAGTATACACCAAAAATAGTCTGACACGACATGGGCCTGGGATGGGCCTGGGCCTGGGAAAGAGTTGGAACCCCCTGGACTGCGGTCCGGAAAACGCGAGCCCTAACTGTATAAAAAACAAGGCATTTTGTCGTAATTGCAGCGCCGCGGCGCATCAAGCTCCGGAATTGTCTGAGACTCGGACGACGATGACGTTGCCGATTTAGCACTTGGAAGGTGACAAAAGCCCAGCAAACTCGGTTGCCAACAGAACAATGGAGTGCATATACGAGTTGCTGGGAAAAAC
The DNA here is from genome assembly GCA_008042775.1 of Drosophila pectinifera. Lineage (NCBI taxonomy): Eukaryota > Metazoa > Arthropoda > Insecta > Diptera > Drosophilidae > Drosophila > Drosophila pectinifera. The sequence continues at coordinate 32,211 of VNKC01004558.1, read as the reverse complement.
AAAAGGTCGCCCCGCCACTTGACCAGCTTAAGGAGGGCCTTCAGTGCGGAATCTACACATCCTTGAGCAAGTTCAGGGGTTCCCCGATTAGCCTTAAATATGCACCCCAGGCTGGAGGTCTTAAAGCTAAAATTAGTCTCCTTAATACACTTCACATTAAGCACATACCATAACAAAGTTAATTGTATCTTGCGAAATAGCTCATACGACCCGTTGGCCAGGTCATATTCCGTTGAGCAATTGCGGTAGTTAACTTAAATGGTATTTATTTTCCTTTTTTGTATAGAACTTCCTCCCGCCGAAAGTCCAATCCGAGTGGAAAATTTAAAGCGGCAGCCGGCGGAAGATTTAAATAAGGGATTCCCTTAATTTAAGGCCTATACCCTTATAGGGGGCAAGCGATACTGGCTCAAATTATCTAATTAAATATTTTTTCATATAGTTTTTATATCATCTTATAACAGCACCATTTCTACTTTCGTTCTATAATTAAGTGGCATTAACTGGAGTCAGCTGACCCAACTTGGGTTAGACGCTGTCAATCATAATTTACATTCGCTCCACGTGTAGCCAGGGGACTTCGGCCAGACATAATGTCCGATTCGCGGATGCTGTTATGGATGCCGAGCTGCCGAGCTGCCGCAAGGTAAGCATACGCCCGTAGAGTTCCCCCTGGTAATCGCCTGTCTTGACTCCAATTATTAATATATGGGCGAGCGCTTGACATCGGCGGCGTTAATGGAACTGGAACTGGAGCTACATACTCTCGGGGGAACAATGAGGAACCGCAGCAGCGCTGGATAGCTATTAGATTTAAATATGAAACGCTACCGCCCGTTGCAAATGAATGTCTAACGAGTGTAATTGGAAAGATAATCGGAACAACAACAACACACGGACGATGACAAAAAAAAAACAAGTAGGTAAGTAATAGCTCGCTTAAGCGTTAATTGGTCAGAACGCTTATAACAAATAATAAGTTAATAACCAGCCACCGAGGAAAAGAACGCTAGGCGCTGCTGTGATGTCATGTTGATATGGTTCTGCTCCGGGGCCAGCGGCGAAAGTGAATTACGTATACGCACCGAAGCCCGCGCAATCAGATTACAGCAGATTGGCGGTAGCAATCGCTCCTGAAATTACTTAACCGGCCTGACCCTAAACTAAACAGCAATGCAAAGTCGAGCGGCGCACCTCTAATACCCCCATTTGGCCGCGTATCGCAATCAGCGCCGCAGTCTAAGCCAGCAGTTATTAAACAATAATCAAAATACAATAATTAATGACACAGTGACGCCAACGCGGCGCAGGCGGAAGGAGGGGTGCAGTCCGGCCTGGGAACAAATAAATCAGTACTCTGCACACTCAGGTGGGACAGAGGGGCTGTTACACGCGCAAAATGAGATGAAAACTAATACAAATTCGTCGGAATTAACAAATAGTTTTTGCTGCAAATTAGTAATATTATTTTTGGAAAATGGTGAAGAGTCTCTGCAAATTATGAAAGCTGCAGGCTTAATTAAATCTCAGCTAAAAACTCGCCTTAAGTTGCCACAATATATAATTAAAACTGAGTAGGAATTTGGTTATTAAAGAAACATGGTAATAAGGATATCCCTAGCGTTGTCACCATTTAAGTCGCTTATTTCGTTCGGTGCACTACTAATCCTTCTTATCGAAAATTTGTCATTTATTCAGTTATGCATAGCTCTGCTTCTGATATCTCGTTAGCCAACTGTCACTATTTGTTAGAGCCGGCCAATCTCCGTTCGCATTTCCATACCGCGGATGGCCCGGAACCCACTCCGAATGGGAACCGAGTGCCCCCACTCCCGGTGGCCCATCCGCTCCAGCTGCTGCAAAAGTTCAGGCACAGCAGCAGCCACATAATTAGCCTGCATATGAAAATATTTCAGGGGTTTCGCGGGAGGCTTTCGATTCGTTTCGTGTCGCCGACTTCCGTTCGCGTCCGCTCGTGAAGCGGTGTGTGTTGGTGTGTGTGGGTGGATCCGCCCCGATTGGGCGGTGGCGGAGGCGGCACATCCTTCAGCCCAGCCACTCCTATAAATACCTGTTGCCAATGGCTCTTGGACAACACTTAACCACGGTTGCGTCCGCTGATTACACACCTCGCCGCCGCCGAACGATTGCTGATTCCGCCGTGAAATACTCAGATTCACACTTTCGATCAGGTAAGTAGTGCTGGCTGAGGTGCTGTCAGAATGGAAATATAGAAGTAAAAAACCCAGAGTCATTTCCTCAAAAACAACTTAAGAAAGTGCAGTTGAGCAATTATCTCTGACTTAATGCCGACTAGAGTAAATAAGTCCGCTTTCCCAGAAACGTTAAAGTAGTATAATAGTGACTCACTCAGCTGGATCCTTTGCCTGTGCCCCGTAATACCCATAGTTGTTAGATATGTATTTACTTTTTATTAAGTCAGCCCCGCCCAAAAATCATTGAGTAGCTACCTCAAACACAGACTATGGGCTTATCCGACCAATTAGCTCGATCTCAGCCAATTAACATGCAAGATTGCCGTCTATTAACGGTGGCCCTACAGAAACCTAGACCTCTAAATAGGCCTCCGGGCAATACGAGATCTAAATCACTTAATTCGCGTAATTGGATTACAGTTTTTTCCGGTTTTCTGTAGGTTACGGAAAAACACATTGTAAGTAATTACTGGAACGTGTTCTAACTTTCACTTTATTAGAACATTTTTCTAGAGTGTAAGTCAGCCGAAGCCGAAGCCTTAAAAAAAATCCTTAAATTAAATTAAGATGAAGTTTCAAAGCGGGAAAAATCATATCATATCTTCAAGATTAAAAAATAAGTGTACTTAAGTGAACCAAACTTCACATCATTTATATGTATTTTTTTAAATTTAAAGACATTTGTTTATTTTATTTTTAAACCATTTTCTCCTCATCTCTCTATTACAAATTCAAATTGAAATTCAATCATTTTTCCCTAAGTATTTGATTTGGAATATAAAATATCTTAGATACAAAGCTAGGTCCCTATACATTGACTCTCACCTGCATAAATACTACATTCTCCCCAGGACTATGTGTCACACTATGCGTTGCATTCTGATTGCCTGCGTGGCCTTGGCCCTCCTTGCCGCCGGCTGCAGTGTGGAGGCCTCCAACTCCCGGCCGCCGCGCAAGAACGACGTGAACACCATGGCGGATGCGTACAAGTTCCTGCAGGACCTGGACACCTACTACGGCGACAGAGCCCGGGTGCGGTTCGGCAAGCGGGGAGCACTGATGGAAATCCTAAGGAATCGCGAGCTAGACAACAACTTCAATCTGGGCAAGAGCGTCAACAGCGGCGGCGAATTGGTAACAGGAGAGTGATCAGGTGTTGACGGAAAAATATAGATATATCCTGCAGGTCCGCGCCTTGGATGAGGAGGAGGTGTACTAGACCCGAATCGAGGCGACCTTGGCAACGTCAACCACAACTCATGATTCTAATTATAAGCATACGCGTTATTGTTTAACTTGTTTTTTCGGGGCAATAGTTTATCGAGTCGGAAGGAGGAGAGAGTGGTAGTTGCAGCTACTGAGTTAAGTATTTATTCTAGTCTCGGTGTTCGTTGACTAAGCGAATTACCCAAAATAATCTTCTTCGTGATCTTACAATCCAAATAAAGAGTGCAATATTCAAATCGATGTTTTTTATTACTTTACATTACTTTAAATAGACTTTCAGGTCGATTTTACAGACTAAAGAGTAACTTTCGCTGCCTACTTTTCGGATGAAACGAAAGGCGGACTTAAAATCCATTTATCTTCAAAACGTTTGGCCAAAAATTTGGGATTCCACCATTTAACACTAAATATAATTAAAAAGTTATTACCTTTCTTGTTTGCATATATGAAGATTTTGTGTCACGGAGGAAGACTATATTATTTGCGATGAAGACGATATAGATTATCTAAAAAAGAGCTCCGGTCTTATAAGGGCAAGTACCCCTCAATGCCAGCAGCAACTGAGAAGAAGTATATATAATATAAAAATTAAACACAAAAGGAACGAAAGAGGCTCATTAACCCTCTTAGATGTTCAACTTACTTAAAGGTAATATGGCGATCAATAGCATAAATATTTCGCAACTGTTGTGGATGCCGGAGCCGACCAGGATAGTGCCGATGGCTGCCCCACAGCGGCACCACATCAGACTGATGCACAGAGCCTTGCCGCGGATGTAGGTGGGCACAAACAAACACATGGCACCGCCTAGCAGACCCACCACCACACCGGGAATGGCCAAAAGGAACACCAGCGAGAAGAGCTGCACCCACCGATCCGTGACGAAGATGATCAAGAATCCACAGGTCGAGGAGGCCACCAGGGAGACGACGAACATCACCTTCTTCGGCACACGGAAGAGCGTCAGCCAGCAAATGTTGTACAGCACAATGTAGACGGATCCCAGGATAAACGAGTCATTAAAGCCCGAGAAGGCATCGTTGCACACCTGATCAATAGTTTGTCGGTCATCTCGAGTAAGAAACAGTACAACTCAGAACTTACCGGGGCCAAGTCTTTTTCAGTCTCCAACATCGGTCCCGTTTCGGGAACGAAGAGTACCCGGCAAAGGGTCATACCCTTCTTGTTGCCTTGTCGCATGTTAGCGCGATTCCGCATGGCCGTGTACCAAAGGCCCAGACCATTTGCCCTGCGGATTAAAAGAACTGGTCAACGGAGCTGGTCCAAGGCACCCGGCGCACTCACAGGAAACCCAAGATGAACATAACTACGCAGGCGGCCACGAATAAGCCCACATACGGCTTGCGGAACAGGGGCATCGCATCATCGATCATCGAGCGGAAGAAGCTACGTTCACTCTTTTGCCGCTTCACCTGGGCGAAGTCCTGGTAGATCCGCAAATGTTCAATCTGCTCGTCAGTCAGTGGTCTACCTGTATTCTTCTGACAAACCCACTCCATTGCGGCCAGACCCCTCGGGGTGTCGCCGATCATCATCAGAAACTTTGGGCTCTCTGGCAAGGCCAGCAGGAGGAAGAAGGCGATTACGCCGGGCAGAATGTTCAGGCAGCCCAGGAGGCGCCACGGCCGCAGTGTCAGGCTACCCACCACTTCCGCCTCGAACTCCATGGATCTCGTGCCTAGAAAGAGAGTGGCCCAGGCGGGGCAGTAGAGCATGGCGAAGCCGGTGAACATGTACATGTGGGTGAGGGTACGGGACAATATCCGCTGGCTGCAGAACTCACTGAGATAAGTTGCGGCCACGAAGCTGGGGCCGGCCACACTGATCGGATGAGAGCACGTGAAATGGTCGCCAAATACGGAGACGCTTTTCCAATACTCACAACACACCCGTAAGAAAGCGCATCACAAAGAAGCTGGTAAAGTTGATCATGAACATGGACACGAGCGAGCATACATTGCTCACCGTGATGGTGCGCAGCAGCGTCCAGCGCCGACCCTTCTTGTCGGTGACATAGCCCCAAAAGTATGAGGAGCAGATAATGCCCATAAATCCGGCCGAAGTAAGCGAGGCCAGTTGCACCTGGTTCATGCGCAGATCGCAAACGGAGGCTGGACCCAGGATGCCCATACCCATGGTCTCGTGGATGGTCAGCATCTGCAGCAGGCCCAGCGTGAGAGTGGCGAACATATGGACCTTACCAAAGCCAATCTCATCCATGACTACATTAAAATGCTCCATCTCCCTCTTTATATTAGCACTGTTCACTACTTCTGTGTGGGCTCTTCGGTCGTGTGTGTTTCGTTTATTCTGACTACAATCACCAGGCCTAGGCCAGCTGGATGTTCTCCACCTCCTTGATTAGATCCATGTGCTTGAACTCATCGGGTTTCCGGGTAAAGGTGTCCAGTAGACGCTGCTTGCTTTCGTCGGCCTTCAGGTAGAACATCTGCAACTCATTCGCCAGGCACTGCGCCTCCTGAGCGGTCAGGACCTTGCTGTCGTACTCGCCACGCATCAGGACCACTCCCTTGTCCTCGACCTCCGTGTAGTGCACCAGGGTGAGGCATTCGGGGGCGTTCTCGTGGTGCACCTGATAGGCCAGCAGAGGGGTGAAGTGGACAGTGTTGGCGGAGAACTGCAGCATAATAAACTCAAAGCCTTCGCTCCTCGGCAACGGCAGCAGGAAGACGGGGTGCTCCTTGGCACGCGACATGAGGGTTTCGTACTGAGCGGGGGTCAAGGTGGCGGCCAGGACCTCCTTAGTCTTGTGGTACCCCAGCCAGATCTCGGAGATCTCCTCGGCATTCTTATCGGCAAGCAGCTCCAGCTTCATGATGTCTGAGAGCTTCTTGTGTGGGACTTCGCCCTCCTCCTTTGCCTTGGGGACCTTGGGGTTCAGCAGCTCGGAATAGGTCCTGTAAAGGGTAGGGATTAGTCCATGAATGCCTCCTTTCTACACTTCGCTTACCTGGACTGGCTGCGGCCGTCCTTGATCGGGTTGACCACACGCTCCACCCGATCCAGGAACTCCTCCGCCGAAGTCTGCTGCAGCTTGGCAATCTTGCCCGCGTACTTGGAGTAGAAGGGATTCTCCTCCTTCAGCTTGTCGATGGCCTCCTCGGCGCGCCGGCTGGCGGACATGGTGATGCTGCGGCTCGCTGTCAGTGAGTTATTCAGGAAAACGCGAGAAAACACTTTTCGTGCACATGCCATTGCTTCCCAACAAAGATTACACAATTTTGTTGACAGCTGATTGCCGCACACAGTACCAACTCGAATAAAAACGGCTTTTTCCCTCTACGGCAACTGGTCACACTTAAGTCGCCCATTAATCGTTCATGGAAATGCGTTGCCAGACTGATGAAAACAGAGGAGCTCTGATCAAAAATGTTCTGCGACTGAATTGCAGCAACAACGTCGTTACTATCGATGTTATGCTAGATACTTTTATGAAATTTTGTTTTTTTTTTGTATGTATCGAAGAAATACACGAACACTTTGAGTTTAAATGGATGTTACTTACCTACTAAATGTTACTGCTTGTATAGAATTAGAACAACAAATTATAAGTTACTTGCGAAATGTTACATTTTATTATTAAATTAAGTCAGACTTGAAAATAATAAATGTACTTCAATAAATCCCTCACAAATATTGATTTATGTTTCCATTATCTTCCAAAAGCGCCGTTACTAAAAAGCGATCAGGTGATTTAGTACATGCTCAACGGTGAAGTTATATATACCGACTGAATAATTGGACGAGCACGTCAGACTGAAATCCGATCTTTGGGCTTCTTTGAGGAGCATTTGGTTAACAAATATACGGAACTGAATAATTAAGGGCAACAAGGAAAAACTTAATTGAATTCTTAGTTTGCTTCGAATGTACATTGCATTAAAGAGGACGGAGGAAGAGGAGGAATGCGTCGGTCTTTCTTAAATCGGTAAATTACCGGTTGCCTTCAGCCCTGGTGCTGTAGTTCACAGAACGAATGCAACAAATTTTTGTATAAATAGGGGCAGCATACCTAAAGTAATTCCCATTATAGCTGGCGTTTTCAATAGCAAGTGCAGTTTTTTGCCAGCTCCAATTTTCAACAACGTTTTTTTTTATTTTTATTTTTTTTTGCGATGAATGATACCGATATTCAAAAGTTTTTTAGGGGCAAAACGGTTTTCCTAACGGGCGCGACCGGGTTTTTGGGTAAAGGTAATTGACCCGCTTAAATATCCAAAACAGACACCTCAAAGTGCGGTGTAAATGTAAGCAGCAAGAATTAAGCTGGTTTTGTTCTGCATTTAAGTTACCATTGAAAAACTGCTGCGAACCACTGAAGTGAGACGTGTCTACATATTGATCAGGGCGAAGCGCGGAGCTGAGATTCAGGAGCGGATTACCTCGTGGTCGCGGGATGTGGTAAATATAAAGTACGGACTTTAAACGAGCAGCCCTCACACTTTAAATGTCAACTCGAAAGGTCTTTGAACCGCTGCTCAAAGAAAAGCCGGAGGCTTTTCAGCGAATAAGCCCCATCGAGGGAGATTGTTCAGCGGCCGATTTGGGCGTAAGTGAGCAGGATCGAAGGCTTCTGGCCTCCGAGGTGCAGGTCGTTATCCATGGAGCAGCCACAGTTAGGTTTAACGAGCCGCTTCATATTGCCCTGGCCATCAACACCCGTAGCACAGGACTGATGCTGCAATTGGCCAAGGAAATGCGCCTGCTCGAGGCCTTTGTCCACGTCTCCACTGCCTATTCTAACTGCGTGATTCAAGACGTCAAGGAGAAGTTCTACCCCGAGCACATCAACTGCAATGCCCAGCAGGTTCTGGACACGAGTAAGCTAGTAAGTGACGAACTTCTGGACAGCATGGAGACCACCCTACTGGGATCCTACCCCAACACCTACACCTACACCAAGGCCCTGAGCGAGGACTTAATCCTGCGGGAAGCGGATAACCTGCCTCTCTGTATATTTCGGCCTGCAATCAGTAAATAATCCCTTTTTTCCGAAAATCATATTCTAAAGCAAAGAACACTTTCCAACATAGTCATTCCTGTCCACAAGGAGCCCCTCTGCGGCTGGATTGACAACATGAATGGACCCATGGCCATTTTGTATGGAGTGGCTCCCGGAGTGCTGCGTATAGCCACCATTGATGTGAAGGCCCAGGCTTGCCTGGTGCCCGTGGACTACTGTGCCAACCTGGCATTGGCCTGCGCCTGGCGAACCGCCCAAGACGAGCACAAGGAGCAGGCTGCACCGCCCATCTACCAGTTGGCGCCCACTCCGGAAAACCGGATCACGTACGGCGAGTTTATCAACCACGCCCTGGACGCCCGCATGGTGGTGCCGCTGACCAAGATGCTCTGGTACCCCATGCTTCACTGCATAACGACCCTGTGGCTCTACCCCCTGGCCGCCTTCTTCTACCACATGCTTCCTGCCTACTTCTTCGATATCGCCTTGCGGCTCCAGGGTCGGAAGCTGCGACTGGTGAAGGTCTATCACAAGATACATCAAGGTTTAATTCTTATGAGACCCTTCTCGTGCAAGACCTGGCATTTTGACATGTGCAACACAGATCGCTTGAGGAACTTAATGTCGGAGAACGATCGGAGGATGTACTACTTTGACATGGCCGGCCTAAACTGGAAGGAGTACTTCAAGAACGCCATGGTTGGCATAAGACTATATGCGACCAAGGAGGGCCCCGAGACAATGGCAAAGGGAATGATAATTATGAAGCGGTAATCTATCCTTAATCCCAACCTTATTTCTCAGAATTCATTAAATGTAATATTTTTTGCAGGCTAAAGCTGCTTCACCATATCCTGCAGTTTTTCCTGTGCTCCCTGGCTGCCAGTGCTGTGTGGTTTCTGTTAAAACTTGTAGTATAATCTAAAAGCAATTAAATACATACCTATGTACATCCGAAAACAAACAAATCTTTGGTTCTAAGTTTTAACACAAACGGAAAATAAAATATAAATTCAATAAAATATTTAATTATGTATGTGGAATTTTGTTTTATTTAATTAAAAGGGTAGGTTTAGTTTTTATTGATTAAATATTTCTTTTAGAATATAAGTAATTTTAAATAAGAAAAATGCAAAACTCGATCGTCGCTTTGACTCGTCGTCGTGCAACCGTCTTCGTTGCTAGCCAAAACTCAACTCTCCTCTAGTCGTCGTTTGCCCTCTCTGGCTTGCTCGCGTCTGCCTCGTGCTCTCTGATCGTCTTCGTCTCGATCCTCGTAGTCGCTCTCATCCTCGTCTTCTTTATGGATTTGAACTCGTCGTCTCTCTTCGTCTTTTAGTTGCGTCTTTCATCTTTATTCGTCGTTCGTCTTTAGCGTGTTCTTGCTTGTTTGCTTGTTGTCTAAGTAAATCTTTGGTATGCTTGCACCATGCGGCAAACACACCCCGTATGTATTATGTGCTCTAATCTATAAACAGTAATACTTAATTTCCTTACTTAATACAGCTTTAATATATGTAAATTTTAACGTTATTCAACAGTGCGTAGAATAATCTAAGTCTATGCCGAGTCTCTGCTCTGAAGATGCAGATTTTGAACTCAAACAGTTTTAGTGGTTGAGCCTAAAATAAATAGAGCTGACCATTTGAATTAACTTTTAGTCATCTCAGCTCCGTCGACTCGTGAAATAACGGATTTCTTGATTATAAGCAACATGGATTATGGGATACAAGGATTCTTTAAAAATAAAACCGTTTTCCTAACGGGTGGCTCAGGATTTTTGGGAAAAGTGATTACTGAGAAACTCCTGAGGACAACGGAGGTAAAACGAATCTACACGCTGATCAGACCCAAGCGCGGTGTGTCCATCGGAGATCGAATCTCAGCCTGGGAGAAGGAAGGAGTGAGTGATCCCCCATAATGGAAAAGTGGCTAGTTCTGACACGAAACTCCTTAGCTTTTCAAGGTGCTCCTGAAGGCCAACCCAGAGGCCCTGCAGCGAGTCTCTCCCATCGCAGGCGATTGCCAGGAACCGAATCTGGGCATAAGTGAGTCGGACCGAAAGCTTCTCGTCGCCGAGGCGCAAGTGGTTATCCATGGAGCAGCCACCGTTCGCTTCGACGAGGCCCTGCACTTGTCCCTGGCCATCAACGTGCGCGCCACCCAACTGATGCTTCAACTGGCCAAGGAGATGACCCAGCTGGTGTCCTTCGTCCATGTCTCCACCGCTTACTCCAACTGTGTGGGGATCGACATCGATGAGAGGTTCTATCCGGAGAATCTTAAAGATAGTTCGGACACGATACTGGCCTTGGGCGAGCTATTGAGTAATGAGACAATCGACAGGCTTACGACTTCCCTGGTAGGATCCTTCCCGAACACGTACACCTACACCAAGGCTTTGGCGGAGGACGTGATCCGGAGGGAGGCGTGCGGCCTGCCCCTGTGCGTCTTCCGACCGGCGATCAGTAAGTGAATGGGTTAAGGAGACTCCAAGCTGTGGCGCTGCAACTAACCTAATCTCAGTTATGCCTAGCTACAAGGACCCCGTGGATGGTTGGACAGAAAATTTATACGGACCTCTGGCCATATTCTACGGCACAGCACGCGGGATAGTACGGGTCGTTACGGTAGATCCCAAAGCCATGCTAAGCTTGGTGCCGGTAGACTTTTGTAGTAACGCGACCTTGGCCTGTGCCTGGAAAACGGGTGGAGACACTGGACAACGGGGCAATGCAGAAAAGCCTCCTATTTACACTTTAGGTGCCAGCGAGAAGAACCTCTTAAGCATCGAAACTTTCGTTAAATTATTGCATTCGCATAGCCCACGTATTCCGCTGACCAAGATGCTGTGGTACCCGATTACCCTCCCTGTTTCCCCCCTTCTCTTTCCGCTCGCTGCCTTCTTTTTGCACATTCTTCCGGGTTACTTTCTCGATATGCTGCTTCGTCTCAAGGGTCGGAAGCCCTTCCTGGTGAAGCTGTACCGAAAGATACACATGAATATCGCCATCCTAACTCCATTCACGGGAACCTCCTTTAACTTTGGCATGGCGAATTCCGAAGGACTGCTGAAGGCGATGTCGAAACAGGATCGCAACACGTACGACTTTGACATGGCCCGTCTGGATTGGAAGGAATATTTTCGCTGCGCTACGGATGGGGTGCGAGAGTATATTGGCCATGAGCCGCTCACCGAAGAGTCCATTAGAAAGGCTCTAAAGCTCAGGATTCGGTAGGACCATCACTCTTTATAATTCGTTCCGATTGATGACCAGGTCCTTTTTTTACAGCCTCAAGGTCCTGCACTATGGCTTTACGACCACTTTGGTCTGTGTGGCCGTCTACGGCTTGCGGATGTTGGCAAATCTAATCCTTTGAGGAATCAACAGATGTCTGAGCCGCTTAAAAAAATTGTCGTTCTTAACTAAAACATAAAATAAATAATCATTTTTATATTAATATATATAAATAATTCAGAATTATTCAATTGTGTTTTCCAAGTGTCTGAACTATTGTGTCGAGTTTATTTATATATATACTTTTAGGCAGCACACATTTAATAATTCTAATCGGCTATTAACTTAAATAATAGGAACACGGAAACCTATTGTGTAATTGTCGGAAACCACGACGAAAGACCCTCAGACCCAGCAAATTCTTCTTAGCTTAATAATGAGTCCAGCACATTGTACTTAGGGGAATTAATAATGCAAATATAATTCCAATTAGCACAAAAATTAAGCTCGTGCTTCTGTCTGATGATTATGCAAGAGCCTATTTAATGACACGCAGAACCGGGAACTTGTTGACATTGCTTTACTTCTCCACCGCACACAGTATTTATTGTCCCTTTTTTGTCTGTTACCTTCACATAAGTAACCTCCATGGATGGAGGGGAATTTTTAAGATATGTAATTCTAAACTTCGAAAAACTTCGAGCAAAACTACTACATATGTTTTTACAATGCCGTCGCTCGAAATATTGTGTTAGCTCTGCCCCAGGTAGGCCCATATGTACAAGCCTTATTCAATAGACTTTTTGTCTGGGATACTAAGCCAACCTAGGTGTCACAATATATATTTAATGAATAATTGAAGTCTGCTGAATTAAATGGGGCACTTAATTTTTTTTTACTTTGAACTTTATAAATACCTTGTTATTCCTACTGATAGATAATATTGAAATAAAAATAGGGCTTGAACTTTTAAGATAGTCTTGGTTCTGTACCAAGTAGTACTTATCTAAATCGGACCTCTATATTAAGCGATATATAAAGTACTTATTAAGTAAAATAAGCCCACTAACCCATACCATTCGAAAACTGGCTGAGGGTGCACTTTTCCACTGAATTAATGCACGTTGAATCCAAATGGTTTTTGTAAACTTTGCGTATTTGGATAGGTGTGCATACGATTGACCGGGTCACCGTTCAGGTGACACCCAGTTTGTATAAAAAGCACGGCAAAGCACAACTCATTTCCTATTAGGGTGCTTTCAAGCTTTCAACTCGCACGTATCGGACGGCTTCGCTTGGCTTTATTGGAACAGAATATTTTGAGATCACAAATGGAGAGCGGCATTCAAGACTTCTACAAAGACAAGGTGGTTTTCCTTACTGGAGCTACTGGATTTTTGGGAAAGGGTATGCGACCCTTGAAATTTCATTGAAACCTCTCAGGTACATAATACCAGTGCGTCTTAGTGATAATTGAAAAGATTTTGCGGGCTACGGATGTGAAACGCATATACGCCATGGTTAGGCCCAAACGCAATCAGGATGTGCAGGAACGCTTTACTACTTGGCAAAAGGATCCAGTGAGAGATATACAAAAGTTTACTAAACGTAAATATGTAATGCCTATATCTCCTAGCTCTTTGAAGTCCTGCTCAAGTCAAAGCCCCTGGCACTCCAGCGGGTCTCTATCATCGCCGGCGATTGTCTTTATCCCGATTTGGGCATTAGTCTAAAGGACCGCCAGCTCCTGGCCTCCGAGGTGCAGATCGTCATCCATGGGGCTGCCACGGTGAGGTTTAATGAGCCTCTTCACATTGCTCTCACCATCAACACGCAAGCTACTAAGCTAATGCTCCAACTGGCCAGGGAGATGAAGCACCTCGAGGTCTTTCTTTATGTCTCTACGGCATTCTCGAACTGCATCGCCTTTCACATCGAAGAGAGGTTCTATCCCGAACACCTGACCCTCGATTCAGAGAAGGTTTTGGCCTTGTCACAGATAGCGGGAGCAGAAATGATAGATAGCATGTCCTCGGTACTCGTTGGATCCTTCCCCAACACCTACACGTACACGAAGGCCCTGGCGGAGGATGTGATCCTGAGAGAAGCGGGTGGCCTTCCTGTGATCGTGTTTAGGCCAGCAATTAGTAAGTATTTGGCTTATATACTAACATCTTTGTCTCATTTGACGGTTTGATAATCACATTAATTATCGTCATTTATATTCAGTAATTGCCACACACAACGAACCTGTTTCCGGCTGGATTGATAATATCTACGGACCGATTGCCCTGATATATGGCGTAGCCCACGGAGTTCTCCGGGTGATCAGCTTTAACAAGAAGAGTACCTGCAATTTTGTGCCAGTGGATTACTGCGCCAATATGGTATTGGCCAGCATCTGGCAAACCGGTAAAGATAAAAACTCCCGCGACTTGAAGGACCCACCGCCTATTTACACACTGGCACCAAGTGAATCCAACTTGCTGATCAGTTCGGACTTCTTGAAGTATGGAATGAGCCATCGGGATGAGTTTCCATTAAATAAGATGATCTGGTACCCAGTTCTACATTGCGTCACCATACCTCGCCTATATCCGCTGATCGCCTTCTTCTATCACATACTACCCGGCTATATGTTCGATCTGATACTGCGCCTGATGGGAAAGAAGCCCCGATTGGTGGAACTCTATCGGAAGATACACCACAATATTGCCCTTATTCAGCATTTTATCCAACGCAATTGGCAAGTTGAGGCAAAGAGTGCTAGTCGACTTCGTTCTCTGATGTCTAGAGAAGAGCGGCGCATATTCAATTTCGACATGAGGGATCTGGACTGGAAAGATTATTTTAAAAACGCCCTGCTGGGTATGCGGCTTTACTTGGGAAAAGAGCCCCCGACCCAGAAATCCCTTGAGGATGGACGACGACATGCAAAGCGGTGAGTCGCGTTGCGAATTTTGTTAATTTCCCATCATTAATTCTGGCTTTTTTTACAGGTTGAAGCTATTACACTATAGCTTGGTGACCGTACTCTTGTGCATTTCTGGGTTAATATTGTGGTCTCTGCTCAAATTTCTGATTTATAAATTATAAATTTATAAAATACAAATTAAAATTTTTACTTTTTTTTCAAGGATTGTTTTAAGTTGTTTGGATAATTATAGAATCAACAAATTAAACCGTATTTCAGAATAAATCAATAATTAAATAAGAAACTGGGGCGGTCTCAAACTACAATTTATAATTTTTGTCATCGATTTTTTAATTTATCATTAATTTCTTAAACAGACTTACTTTAAATTCGTAAAGCTTTTCTATGTTAGCTTTTTATTGGTTTTTATTTGGTTAATTAATCTGCATATTTAGTTTGGGTATCATTTAATTTTTGACCAAGTTATGATCTCAAGAATATACGAATTTTTGATTCGACAATTTAATACCTTAATTTTTGAACAAATAAGACTTAAAAATATCCATAACTAAGCCCACACAGCCTTAATTTCAGTTCGGAAAGCATTTCCATGCTAGTTTTAATCTGGTTAATTAATCTGCATATTTAATTTGGAAATTAGAAAAAATAAATTTGTAGTCAATTTTTGACAATTTTAATGATGTAACCCCTTATCAAATTTTGAAAAATTGGTCAAATTTTTATTTCTAATTTTTTTAGGTATTTTATTATTAAATAACTAAGATTTTAGCGGCGATTCGGAATATAAGCGACATTTGGCTGTCAGTCTTTTTTTGGCCAAATTATGCAGTTAAGAAGATGCTCATATCAATATGGAACCAGTGTTTATTAACCAGCTCGGAAAAGAGAAATACTTAAATTTCTAAAATCGTGGCGGAACGATCTCTTATAGACTAAAACCGAAATTCATGATTATTTTCCCTTTCGTTTGAGATAGCGTGCATTTTGGTACGCGAACGTTGAGAGTCATAATATTTTTAATTAAGTTGGCGTCGAAAATACCACATGGTCGGTCCCCGCCAATATTTTGAATATTAACATGGCTCTGTAGTCTGGTGGAGCGACTGGTTCATAACTGGTTCCAGTTCCGGAGCTCGCGGCTCATTTTTACGACCCCAAAACTTAAATTTCAAAAAAAGGTGTGGGCTCGATTTTCAAATGGATATTTAAGCTACTTGCACGTCTTAAATTTGGCCAAACTTGAAATAAAACATTAGTAAATTCAATTCTTAACATATAGTTAAGTTATTTTACTCGATTTAGTTGGCTATTTACAAAATAAATTTAAAAAAACCCGCCGTATTCCATTTCACTCCGTTCCGATTCGACGCTACCTATGCAACGCTAATTTGTCGTTTATACTATCAACTGTGTTGTTTTAATTACATTTTATAATTATTATTTTTATTATTTTAAAGTGGTTCAAGTGAGTAAAATAACTCCGTCTCCGCGTTATATAAATTTAGAGTATTCAGATAACTTTACTACCAGCGGGAAACTATCGATAGGTCCCAAAACCAACTAAGTTCGGCCAAATTCCGAAACCATCGATATCAATCGATAGTGCAATCGACTGGCTTCCAGCTCTACTCCCCCCGCGCACCGACAGTTGTGTATTCAAACGCTCGGGCTTAGA
Source organism: Drosophila pectinifera (assembly GCA_008042775.1). Classification (NCBI taxonomy): domain Eukaryota; kingdom Metazoa; phylum Arthropoda; class Insecta; order Diptera; family Drosophilidae; genus Drosophila; species Drosophila pectinifera. The sequence continues at coordinate 15,913 of VNKC01004558.1, read as the reverse complement.
AACCTGTTCTTCGGCTCAATTCGATAAAAACAGTCGAGCGTGGCGCATGTTACAATTCCTCCGACTGGTGTGTACTACTGCCGCTGGCTCCCCCTCTCGCAGAAAATCTATATGCTGTGCATAACGACTAACTCTAAAATAGGTGCAAGCCAGCGATTCTTTTTATTGATTTACCCCCGCGACTCGTTCCGTTCTGTTCGTTTGTGCAATAAAAAGAGAATGTTTTGGCTATCGGTGAACATTGCATAATTCTGGTCGCGGTCATTAAGTCCATTTCCAAGAACGCTCTTCCGAGAATTTCACAGAAGGAAGACCGCAGACCAAAGCTCCCGCAAAAGAAACGATAAATCGAAAAAAAGAAGAAAAGTGCCGCAGCAGCGAAATGGGGGGATGCGCATAATAATTAAAGAGCAAAAATAATACACAATAAGCGCAGCTTGGCTTCTGTTTGATGTGTTGTGCGCCTTCCACTGTGATTCCGATTCTTCGGTGGTCCGTTTGTGCTTGTTATTCTTATATGTGACATAACGGTAGTTGGCCCTGTGTGCGAAGGGGAGAGCGGGAGCGGGGAAACTTAAGGGGAAAAAAACAAGCAAACGCTGGCAAATTTCTACGCTATCCGTGAATTTATAAATATTTTCTTTCCGTGGAAGATTTTTGGCTGACGGCTAACGTTTGCATTTAAATTGCAGATCTTAATCGTAGAAGCAGCACTCACACACACGCACGCCCGACCGCCACCCCGCAATAACAAATACACTGCCGACGTCGCTGCAGCAGAGCTTACTACAAAAAAAAAAAAGAAACGAAACGAAAACAAGTGTTGTTGGTGCCCCCATAGTCGCTGTTGTTGTTGTTCGCCATGCTGAAAGCGCTGCTGCTGGCGCTGTTCTGCGCCGCAAGCGCAGCTGCCGCCGCCGACTTGGCGGACAAATTGCGCGATGACTCGGAACTCTCTCAGGTGAGTCAGTGGAATTGGAAACGGTAAAAGAGGAGGAAGCGGGGAGGAAAGAAAACAGTGGTAGTGGTAGCAGCAGAAACAGTTAAAGTAAATACAGAACACAGACGCTGCTTTTGCGTCTGGGTCTGAGTCCAAATCCCCCAAACCCCTTATGCACCCACGCCCTTGCTCATCCGTCAGTACAGTTGATCCTGTCTATGTCGATCCTTAACTACATTGAAAGCTATATATTTCTCTGTTATTTTTTAGGGTTTTTTGAGATACAAAGTTCTAGCTAATAAAAATTTTATTTTCTGAAATCAGTTTTCATGCTCTAAGGATCTTCCATGCTTCCCCAATTTGGCATTTAATATATTTTTTCCCTTCCCAGCATTGTAATGCTTTCTAGTTCTTTTAATATATAGATTCGATCTCATTTAAAAAATTGCATTCTTACGAAATTTTCTTATTTATTCTCAAAATATTTCCTGGTATTTTGCGAGAAAACATTTGTTTAAGTCTTATTAAAATTAAGCTGACTAATTCAATGAAAACATTTAGGACAGTTAGAGCAAAATATGTATCGAAACATGTTTATACGGCAGAGCTCAACTGAAATATAATTATTATAACGTTAAGAAAGACGTGCTTAAATTAGTTTTATAAACAATACTCCCAGAAAAGGTGGTTCCAAAAATGTTGGTCAAAAAGTGGATAATGAATTTCCGGTAACCTCCGGTCCAATTGTGTCGCTTGCCAACTAATAGTTCCCGTTACCAAAGTTCAATTGTAGTTAAGCCCGCCCCCAAAATCCGCTGGCCTTGAACGGAAAAGCCTTGACAGAAAAGCAGGAGCCTGCGCAAGAGGGACAGGCTGAGGCACCCGCTTTCCGCATTCCGCTTTCCGCCGTTTGGGCACAGGTAGTCGTTGAGGCTTTGGCAGCATCGTCCTTGACCTTTCGCCAGCTCACTTGTTGTTGACTTGCTGCGAAAAATCGATGATGCTGCAGGAAGTCCAGGTCCCTGGCGGAAAGTCCAGCCAGCCGACAACTAACTCTCCACTTGGCCACATTTCGTATGCATGGTGGAGTCTGGCTGGGTTATGTAAAAATGAAAAACCACATAAATTAAGCAGAAGTCGGCGGCCGTTGACGTCCACTGAGCATAACAGTTTTATATTTAGTTTTGCCTTTTTACACCTTCACACGCCAACACACAAAGCCGCACTAAAAAGAAAAAGGGGAAAAACGCACATAGAAAAACACATTAAAATGTAAAAAAGTCAGAAGCCAACAAAGGTACGCGGCTGAAATAACAAGAACATGTGTAATGCACACAGAGGCGGCGGCTTCAGCTGTCCAAGAGGGTTACCCCATTAACGAATTTTACGCTAGGGGAAGAGCGATCTGAACTAAAAGATATAACTATTGATAAAGTATATACCTTTGAGCCAAGCCTTTGATATATAAATAAGAATTCTAACTAAACAGAATTTAAGGAACCTCCCATCTAAATAAAAATAATTATATTTAAAGCATTCTAAGTGTTCTTAAACTGTTATACATTCTATGTTCATTCTTCAAAGGGTTTTCCCAATTATTTACATATCAATAAATCTATTTCGTTCCCTATATACCCTTTGAAATCACTTTTACAACATCTTATATACACGACCCTGCTGTAAGTTCTACTCTGTTTAACATCTAATTTCCAAAATACTTGTTACCTGAGCAAAAAGTTAAAGAGTATTCCGAGTAAAAAGAAAGCGTGCGACAGAAACCACGAAAGAGTGAGGCAGCGGGCTGTAATTGTTGCAGCCGGTGTCTCTATGCCTCCGGGTCTCAGGGAAGTACTTGCATCCAAACATCCGAAGCGAACCTTTTCAAGTCGCGATATACCAAACAGAGCGTACAGGGAAACAACAGGAATGGGGGTTCTGCTTGCTCATTTGCACCCTTGCATTAGGGTATCGTAACTTTGCCCAGAGGTTTGCCACATTCAGTATTTCCGGCCTTGTATTATATGGGGGTGGTTCGGTGTGTTCGTCATCAAGTAGGGGCTGGAAGTAATCTTTAGTCACTTATATAAACATTTTGCCATAGAAGGATAGCATTAAAGTCTGACTGAGCATATACAATTATAAATAATGCTTTTATTATGCAGAAAATGATAGCTCAGCAGGGTATAATTTGATGCATACGAAGTATGATAAGATAGTTGCTGTATTTATTCGATTTTATCTTCGAATCCTTTTGAAGATTTAATTTATCGAAAGAGGGATTTTAATCCCTCTCCAATAATAAGTCGAAAACCTGGAAGAGTATCTTAATCGTCTCGTCTAAGCATCCGTCCTTTCTCAAAATGCCTGCCCTCCTCATTACATGCTGATAAGTTAGATAAATATAGGTTAGAGCTATCTTGGTTTATGCGGCTTACGGCTTGTGGTTTTGCTTGGCAGATCACTGGCGATCAGAAGAGAGTTTTCGAGCGGATGCCGCCTTCCCAGCTAATCTCGTACGGCCAACCAGCAATTTACTCAGTCTATATATAGCATTCATTGAGAGAAACACAGCCAAGCGATTTTAATCGCTTTGAGTGAAATTTCAGCCGAAATTTACATACATGTGCATGTGAGTGTAAGTGTATGTAAGTGCATGGTCATGTGCGGGCTCGAGGAATGAGTTGACCTCCTGCGATTGACCCCCACTTCCTGTCGTGCGTCCAACGTCGTCTTCTTCGTTTTATTAATTTTAATTTTTAACCTTTGACTGATGCAACTGAGGCCGAGTGGGGGATCGGTCTGTCGTCAACTGTCGTCTAGGAGCGCTCACTGTACAGTGCACAACAGAGGGCACGAACACTCGCAGCATCATCGAATTCAATTAAATTTAATTTAAGATTACAATGCGATGCCAAGGCGCGTTATTTGATATGCGACGAGCTCCATTTCAGCCGAGGAGATGAATGAGCCACGACTGACCTTAATGGATCCACGTCCACATGCTCATAGACGGAGCTACGTATGTGATCCATGGCGTGGGCGCAAACGGCCTCGGAGTGATGCCAGTCGTAGTCCCTCCTTTTCGACCCCCTTTCCCACTGTTTCCCTGTACTGTATCAATTAAAAGAGAAATTCTGCTCGCTTGAGTCTCAAGTCCCGGGGTTGAGAGACTGCTTTCGCTTCTGTTTTCTGTTTCTGCTGCCGCTGCAATTATCAAAAAAGAACAACAACAATGATATACTGAACAACAGACATATGCATATATAATTTGTACCAATTAAATTTATTTATACAACATGCACTCGCTCAGAAGGAAACCACCATTGCTCCAGACCCCAGACCCCAGACCCCAGCTCCTGCTTCGATTTCTGTCCCTATTCAAAACCACGAAGCTTGGCTCGCTCTCTTGGCTAATTAGTTTTAATGGCTCCATTAGACGATGATGATGATGGAAATTGAATATCCTCAAGTGCCACGCCCCAGAAAATCCCCTGCCCCAGCTCTCGTGTTTGTAGTTGCCTTTGGTCTAGGAAATTAGTACAATTTTTGGCTACAATTGGAAAGAAAAAACACAACAAGTTTGAACTGCCAGCGGTTGGTTCTCTCTTTCTCTCTTTCTTTCTTTCTCTCTCTCTATCTATTTCAGAGCACTGCCAATTCCTTGAGGCGCCTTATGCCAGTTAGGGTAAGCTGCAATTCCAAAAACCAAGCAAACAGAAACAACACGAACACAATTAGGCTACAACACAATATGTAAAATCCGAAAATCAACAGACACCATATACAACTTTCACATGTTTTGTACTTAATTTAGTAAAATATCCATCGAGCCATTGGCCAAATTATTGTTTGCCCCGCCGTCTGACTCGTACCCTTGATTTTGGGGTGCGTCTGCGACCAGAGGGGTCAATGGCTTGGCCTGGCACTTGGCACCCGGGGAAAAATCAAAATGCGCTTTCCGAAACCCTCCCCCTTCTGGGAGCTGCTGCTGCGAGAAATGTTTGCATAGTAAATGAGACGCCAGACCCAGACCCCATCCAGAAAGGGAAACTCTTTATCGATGACAGGATAATACTCTAACAATTGCTGCAAATTCATCAGGGCTTCCGAAAAATACTCCCCGGGGAAGGGCTCTCGCGTTCTTATCGCGATGATCTGCCAAAAGGGCCGGAAACTCCCTTGCTTTCATCATCATCAAATGCAAAACATTCGATAACGAAAATTTATGAAGTAATTGCATCTAATTGTCAAAGGCAACCCCAAGAGGGTTGAAACTAGAAAGGATGCTGACAGATGGGCCATGGAAAATGGCCGTCGAGCGAAAGTGCTGCTCGATTTTCGAGTTAACAACGTCTATTCGGTATTCCCATTGATTCTCTAGAGCCTGGTGGTACCTGAACGTATCCCATATCAACCTGTGTGACATATGCCACTACCAATCCCTAATACCCCACTTAGACAGCAGGGCACTTTCCTTTAGATAAGCGAACACATTTTGAGAGCGAAATAGAAACCGGCCAAGCAGTTCTGGCCAAAACCGGAGACGGGATAAGAACAAAGCCAGCGGCGACTCGAATGTCCACGACCAGGACAACCACACCGATATGGCTAACTACAACGACATCGACAACTGACGGTCTCAAATTACCAACAATAAAAAATAAAAACAACCTGAATGGGGAACAAGAACACAAAGTATTCACACTTAGGGAAAATAACAATATAGTTCCTGGAAAGATAATTTTATTATTGAAATGCACGTTTAAAGATTGTTTCCATATATAGAAATGCTAAAACATGTTTTAATAGGAGCTGAATCAAATTTTTAAATGCATCTAACTATATTATTAATATCTATAAACCATTCAATACACTATATTAAAAATATATTTGAATTGTATTACATATATAGGCCCATCCTTCCATAAAATTCAGTTTTAAACCAAGAATAATAAGTTTAAAGTGAGTGATTCATTGCTATGTAGGGTTGCTCAAGGACATAATTTCCGAATTCACCTCTTTTTCCCGGTGTACATGCGTGAGTATTGACGATGCCAGAGCATAGATATGTATGTGCAATCAGGAGGGGAAGTGGAAAATGGAAATGTAAAAGGAAAAGGGAAAGGACCGACTTTAGAAGCCAAATTGCCATGACTCATGGTGGGCAACAGCAAAAACTCGAGAGAGTCACACGAGCGTTTTAAAAGAGGGCACGGAAAAAGGTGTTGTCCTCGACAGGACACGAACCCACACAGGCACACACACACACACCAGACCCACCAGACAGGACCTCATAAAACTGACTGGGAATGTGCAGCGGGGCGTGGCGGACAGTGGCTCTCCTCGGCCGCAGAGTATGCGGTTGCATGTGGCCAAAGCCACATGTGGCAGGGGCAGGTGGTGCCGGGCCGGGACTGTCCCGGCTCTCGCTTGGACCTGGTTTAGGGTCAGTGGCTGAACTTTTTGGGGTGGCTGGAAAATGCATTTTCACATCCCACATCCTCGATAGAATGACACACTAGCCGCCACTTTACCAACCACCCCGGGACTTACGTAATTGGTTCAATAAACCTTTTTTCAGGACACATGCATAATGTGCTGTTCCTCATTTTATTAGTTTGTTTGAGGTTGCCATGGAAGTTGGGCCGGGTCGGTTGCCGTTTTGCCAAAACCACCCAGCAACCGACGACCGACGACGAAGAACCACCCCGACATTCGCCCAACCCATCCCATTGCCCCACCAGAACCACCCACCACTACTCGCACTCCCCACTTGGTTCGATAAGATATATTGGCAATATAGAGCGCATCGAATGAGTGTAACGAACCCGGTCTATCTTTGCAGTTCTACAGCCTGCTGGAGAGCAATCCCATTGCCAACGCGACGCTCTCGCTGCGCAGCTGCACGATCTTTGTGCCCACCAATGAAGCCTTCCAGCGCTACAAGAGCAAAACCGCCCATGTGCTCTATCACATTAGTGAGTGCAAATTCAATCAGGCTGATTAAAAATAATTAAACTATTCATATTAAACATTATTCACCCTGACAGCTACGGAGGCGTTCACCCAGAAACGACTGCCCAGTTACGTGTCATCGGACATGGCCGGCAATCCACCGCTGTACATCACAAAGAACTCCAATGGTGACATCTTTGTGAACAATGCCCGGATCATCCCCTCACTCAGTGTGGAGACCAACAGCAACGGCAAGCGGCAGGTCAGTGGCCCCCACCCCTATCCCTATCCATAACGCAACCTAGTAAATCTTTGTCTGCTTGCAGATCATGCACATCATCGACGAGGTGCTGGAACCACTCACCGTGAAGCCAGGCCATTCGGATATTAGCAATAATCCGGATGCCCTCGCGTTCTTGAAGAGCGCCGAGGAGTTTAACGTGGACAACATCGGTGTGCGCACCTACCGCAGCCAGGTGACAATGGGCAAGAAGGAGTCCGTCTTTGAGGCGGCCGGGCAGCACACCTTCCTCGTTCCCATTGATGAGGGCTTCAAGGTTGGCATCACATTATCATTATTATTATTGTTTCGCTAGATGCTTAAGAAAACCTCTTGGATTGCAGCTCTCAGCCCGCAGCAGCCTAGTGGATGCCAAGGTCATTGATGGCCACGTGATACCTAACACTGTCATCTTCACTGCCGCCGCTCAGCACGACGATCCCAAGACTTCCGCCGCCTTTGAGGATCTCCTCAAGGTCACTGTCAGCTTCTTCAAGCAGAAGAACGGCAAAAGTAAGAAATGAGAACGGACTCGCATTGGCATTATACTTAATCTATTTATTCCATTGCAGTGTATGTCAAGTCCAATACTATTGTGGGAGACGCCAAGCACCGCGAGGGCGTAGTTCTGGCCGAGATCGTGAAGGCCAACATTCCAGTGCGCAACGGAGTCGTCCATCTGATCCACCGTCCGCTAATGATCATCGATACGACGGTCACTCAATTCCTGCAGGTATGTGGGGTGTCAGAGCAAACTAAACTACAATTGTAGACACAACACCGACACAGACAGACAGTCCACAATACACACACACAACTATAAGCAGTGATAGTGCCTGCGGCTTGTGATAGGGCTTGGCATTTTGATTGGCTCGGCACGTACTGAAAGATAGCGCCGCTGTCGGCGGAAAAGAAGATACTAGGAAACCAATTGAATCGCTTGCCAGTCCCAGCGAATGCTACACACACATGAAAACACATAAATACATACCTAGCACTCGGCTTTTCTTTGCTTTTCGTTGAGGGCTTTCTCAAACACATTAAATGCCCGGCAAAGGGGGGAAACTCCCCTAGGCCATAGATTCCGTAGCGCTCAACTGAGAGCAAAGCCAAACCCAATGATCTTGCACAGTTTAGACACATACAATATATTATAGATCCAAACGAAAGTAACTAACCCTAATTATTACAAAATAAACCCAAAGACTGATTCTACCTAGAACTGAATTTTTGCGGCACTCGCCGAAAATTGGTGCAAAATTCCTTAAATTAAATAAGAATCTTGCCCAGTTCCTAACTTTCTCAATTCGGTTCCATGTAAAATCAAAAGCAAAATTTTATTTTAAAATAATTTTTAAAATATAAATTTTATTTTAAAAAAATTTTGGGTGTAATGTAAGTATTGCCAAAAACAAAAACAAAAAAGAAAAAATCTTTATATACCTAAAAGCCATGTATTTCATGTAAATCTTTCTATGAATCAGATTTCCTTACCAAAATAACATTTCACTGGCAGTTACTGCAATGCAAACTGCAATCGACTGACTCAGTATTGGGCAAGGCGCTCCAAATTGGCCCTCTGAACGAAATTCAATACGTGATTTAGTCACGAAATTATTGGCTATAGAAAAAACTGAAAATAAAATGCTTACACAGGTTAAAGCGCTTTGCTCGAACTGAACTGGAATCGACAAAAACTTCATTCACCAAAATATTCCCATTGTTCTCTATTGAATGTATTGGTATTTTAAGCGAAAGAAGACATTAAGATATTCATTAATTGGCTGAAACTCGATGTTCCCTGCATATATCAATCTATGATCAGTCACCGATCATTCGCTATTCGCTCGCTATCAGCCGGCATGCTTGATCACAATCGTAACCGTAGCCTGTACTATATATATGTTTCTTCTGCGCATAATCTGCAACACCCAGAGAATGGCTCTCCCTCATGGACATACACCCATTAAATACAGAGCGTTTCCAAACTGCGGGACTGTGTTCCTTCGTTGGAACTTAATTCTGAAGGTAGTCCCTGCGTAGTTGTGAAACGGACTGTGAGTTGGTATTGATCAATCGACAGATCGAATCGTCATATCGTTTATAGTATTATCATTTTCGAAATTTTAATCTAGTTCTGTTGTAATTACTCGTGTTAACGCTCTTGTGGCTTCACTTACTGATCCATACTTCCTCTATCGTTTGTTTCTTATTTAAAACTACAAAAAACTCAACCCAACCAACCACATATCGCTCTAATATTGAACCGATGCACCGAAAAAATTGACAAAAACCAAAACCGTTTACGCATTCAGTCGTTCAAGGTAAACCGAACCAAGATCCGAATATTATACTTAATTTACTGAGTTATTAAGAGTTGCATTTTGATTTGCATCCCCGAAAGCTATATTACTTTTGCATGACTCCCCTCCCAAGGCTTTGATTTATTTGATTTAAGGGACTTGAAGAAGTTTTGAAGGAGTTTTTAAACAAGCCACCTAGGGGTAGCATATTCAGCACTAGCTCGGACATAATCACTTACTCTTTGTATAGCTAGGAATGCTTTAATAGGCCTTGGTTTTATAAATATTTGACCCTTGCTTTTTTCTTACATATTACATATTATTTTCCTGATTGTGCGTTTGAATTATATGTTGTCCTGTTCTGCCTTTATATTTCCATTCCATTCTCTAAATGGCTGAATAGTTTAAAAGTCCTCTGAAATGTTTTAGTTACTGGTAAATGTAAATTATAATGTTTGGTTCGCTGTAAACGTTAAAAAGTGCACGCCAGTCCAATAGCGATCAATGATTATGTAAATAATAAACAAGACCGTTTGCCTGCTGCAACTGCAAAATTCCTAAGAACAACGAGAATAAAATATATTTCCATTGTGCTTCTTCCAAACGTGTTCTTCTGTGGCGGAACATCTATATGGCACTCTGCGTGGATACCAAAAATCAAACAAATTAATATTCGATTTCTTTGAATCTTACTCGAATCTAATCTCGAACTACTCCCCTACTTCTACCACTTCGTTTTGTAAACCGGTTTAGTTCATGAACGTAAGTAATATTCACAACAGCAACAACAACAAGCAGAACAAGTACAAGAACCACAACAACAACAGTCATAATATCAGTGCAACGCTTCGCTATCAAATTGCCATCCCACCCAACCACCGCACAATCGAATCACCACTCGAATAATAATTGAATAATTCGTTAGATTTGCTTCGAGGAAGAATCTCATTAATTCTCGTATAGTAGTAGTGAATCATTTTGCATTATTCCCATCGATTCACAACTCAAATTGGCCAGCCATTAAATCCCCAACCCAAGCTCTAATTGGCCTTTACCTTGTTATATATGTTTTCGTAATCGTTTGTACCCTTAATATCTGAAAGCTTATGCGTATCCCTCCCTTCCACGCAACAATATGTTTCTTAGATTATTATTTCAAGTTTGAGAAGAAATTCCACAGAGCAAGAATCCAACTGAATCATTATGTCTTCTCTTTCGAAGGAGAATGCTGAGAACGGAGCTCTGCGAAAGTTCTACGAAGTTATCATGGATAACGGAGGTGCCGTTTTGGACGACATCAACAATTTGTCAGAGGTGACGATTTTGGCGCCCAGCAATGAGGCTTGGAACTCCTCCAATATCAACAATATTCTGCGGTAGGATCACTCAACCAAAAATCATACACTGTATAATTAATTTCGATGTTTAATGTTTTTACAGAGACCGCAACAAGATGAGGCAGATCCTGAACATGCACATCATCAAGGACCGCTTGAATGTGGAGAAGATTCGGCAGAAGAATGTTAATTTGGTAGGTATCTAGCTGCATTAAATAACAATGAATAATAATTATTTAAACGTACGTTTTTTATGCAGATTGCTCAGGTTCCTACTGTGAACAACAACACCTTCCTCTACTTCAATGTCCGCGGCGAGGGGTCGGATGCAGTGATCACCGTTGAGGGTGGTGGCGTCAATGCCACTGTTATTCAGGCTGATGTGGCCCAGACCAATGGCTTTGTCCACATTATTGATCATGTCCTGGGCGTCCCATACACCACTCTTCTGGGCAAACTAGAGTCCGATCCCATGATGAGGTGAGCTTTAGTTTTTGATCGTGAATAAAACTCCGTTTTAAATTAATGTTATCTCCTTAGTGACACCTACAAGATGGGACAGTTCTCGCACTTTAACGACCAGCTGAACAATACCCAGCGTCGCTTCACCTACTTTGTGCCCAGGGACAATGGCTGGCAGAAGACCAAGGTGGACTACCCTTCGGCTCACAAGAAGCTGTTCATGGCCGACTTTGCCTATCATGTGAGTCGAGATACTGCTGAGTTTCTTCTGCCAAAACTGACTGTTTGCTTTCTAAAAATCCCCCAACAGTCCAAGTCCATTCTGGAGCGGCACTTGGCCATTTCAGATTTCCCGTACACCATGAAGGATCTGGTCAAATTCTCGCAGGAATCCGGCAGCGTCATCCTTCCCACCTTCCGCGACTCCCTTAATATCCGTGTGGAGGAAGAGTCTGGACGTAAGTATCAAGTCATTGGAGGCAAGGGCTCAGCTTCTTCTTCTTTCAATTCAATTCAAGTCGATTCGATTCATTGAAATTTGATTTGATTCTATTGGTACTCTCCTCCCCCACCGTTCTGTATTACTAACCGAACATGTTTTTCTACAACTCTCGAACTAAATTTCTCGCTTTGTGCTTAACTAAATCTAACCGTTGTCCAATCGAAAGATCTACATGATGAGTATGCTAGTCACGAATGGACTGGTGAGTTCTGTCGTTTGTCAAACCCACATCGCACTGCCCATAACACCATAAAAAAAAGCCCCGACCTGGACATATACATGCCCGTCCATAGCTCTATCGCTCATTGGGCAATCCACTAGCATTAGTAGTTAACCATCCAACTGCATCTGTTCTCGTTTCCGGCCATTTCTAACAAGAATTATCTCCTCTTTCAGGCTACGTGATCATCTGGAACTACAAGAAGATCAATGTGTATCGACCGGATGTGGAGTGCACCAACGGGATCATCCACGTCATCGACTATCCGCTCCTGGAGGAGAGGGACGTGGTCGTGGCCGGAGGTAGCTATTTGCCAGAATCAAGCATTTGCATCATCCTGGGCAACCTCATAATGATAACAGTAGCCAAGCTCTTGAACTAAACGCATCCGATATGTAAAAACCAATCCAATTCAATCAAATCCAAAGCAAATGCAAATCAAACAACAGCCACAACAACAGTCGTCTACTGAACAAGAAACCAACAAAACACTCACTTTTAGAATCAGAATCAGTATCAAAATCAGAATCAGACTAATGTGACATCCCACAAGGATGTAGATAATCAGCACCAGTTTGTTGATATTGATCGAGAAAACCACAAGCAACCGAAACTGTATCTGTAATATATGCGTCACAAGGAACGATCATCATTCCAACATGTCCATCCACACACACCACACACGCCACCATCACACCCAGAATACACACGCATGCAGAAAACAGAAAACTGCCTGCTCAACTTGCTTTAGCATCGACAGCTTTTTCGCTAAACAGATGAGAGGAATGAATAGATAGGATGGCGATGATGAAAGCCCCTTACTTTTAAGTATTAAACGCGAATACCCCCTTCTAAGGCCTTATGTATTATATGAAATATACAACTCTCTGTAAAACATTTTACTCTTATGTTTGAACTATACCCATATACATCATATACTGGTAGCTTACGTTCATCAGCTCGCTAAGTTTTAAGTTTAGACCCACGTCGGCCTGTCTGCCTATGTATCGACATTAATACCGTACCATATGGAATATTTCCCGATTGTGTTTATGATTTTAAGTGTACATTTTTTTATGTGAATTGCTTGTTTATTTAGTTAATGGTCTAATTTATGATTTACGAAATGAGTTATGTTAAGTAGAATGCGAATCTCATTGTACATGTCGACGCGGAAGCATACTCTCATTACATTTAAACCCTGCACATATAAGTCTATACATACATACATGAACATGTAACGAAACGAAGTCATTGTAAGATTCGAAAGTGTGAAATTTTATAAATAAACTGAAAGTTTTTCATTTGAACCTAACTCTTAAGTCCGCCAGCTAAGCCCGAGCGACCAATGTAAGCTCAGAACTATATCAAAGTCGGACAAGAAGAAAGAAATGCAACTGATTCAAACCGACCACAATTGCAACTATATGAATCGCCATCCCTGCACTTAGTTGTTAGTCCCGCCGCTATGCATGTGAACCCCCCATTTACACTTCACACACCCCAAACAGCGAGAGCGAGAGTAGCAACTAGGCTAGTCCCCAAGTGAGACGACGACAAGTTCGAAACTGCCGCCAACTACAAACTACAAACTGCAATATGCATACATCCCAAATATATCGTGTAATCCAGTAATCACACATTTCATCACCGAATGGATTTTGATACCAATTTTAACTTGCAAAGAACGAAATTCCCCTTGTTGCATTTTAAACTTTGTGTGTAGTGGAAGAAACTAGTTTATAGTCCATAGTCCGACCCAATCGCTAACTATATATACCAACTCTCTTTCTATTTCTCTCTGTCTCTCCCCCTAATGCTATGTACTTATAGGTTAGACATTGTAACTAGTGTTAACCGGGCAAAAACGAACACTGAACACTGAACACTGAAATGTACTATCCCCTAAAAGATAACTATCAGCCTACCAGTACACACTCACCAGTCTCAACAACTATCACCACCTAAACCAAACCACTTAGGAAACTCAGTCGAAAAGACATCCAAACTTGTGGCAGTCGCTTCACGTAGTTGCTAATTCCCGATCCCATCCGATCGAATCGTTCCGGCAGTCTTTATCTTTAGTAGGTGGTTTAGTTTAGTTCCGTTCGGTGCAGTGCTAAGTGAGAATGTGCGCGAGATCGAGAAGATTAAGGTGAATATATAAATATAGAAGAGATTATACGCTAATGAAATGACACGAAAGCTTTAAGGAGTCGCTGGAAGAGTGCGGATCGGAGATGTAGGATGGAGGGAGAAACCGCATTGCAATCGCAATTTGTGTCGTAGTCAGTAGTTACACGTTAAACGCCGTCTTAACGTGTAACTAGTGCCTTACTAAAGATAAACGCATTACCTTAACCTTTATACAAATTTACTCGAAACATACTTGTGCCCCAGATAAAGTACATACGTTCCGCTTCAAGAGTCATCCAGATATGCCTATCTATATGGATGGACACCCAACAATACAAGTATAATAATAATAATAACTACAAAATGATATTGCGCCACACGCTATTTACACCAAAGTACACCAAAACAAATCGAGAAATGCATATTTTTCATATATTTAATTGTCAGAATAATATATAACGTATGAGTAGTTTATTTACTGTACAACAAGAGTCAACAATGGAAATTAAATCACATATATCGATGTATATTTAGCAATTGAGTTTCGAGGCAAAAGCGTTAGGACACGCGAATATAAGAATAAATCTATATACAAAATATACGAAACCACGAAGCAAAAACTATGGGAAACTGCAGTGCAAAAGAATATTATTCCATTTTATTTTACGACAAGCGCTTTTTACAACTAAACCGAAACCCAATTCAATTACTCGTAAATGAACAGCAAGATTATATTTAGCATTAGTTAAACTAATTAATACATGTACTAGAAAACCAAATGTCAACCGAGAATCTTCAGCATGCTTGAGCGAATAAAACTTAAAAAAAAAAAAACTATAAAGAAATTAAAGAGTTTGTTTGATTGACTGAAATGGAAAAGATAAGGCAAAGGTAGAATCAAAGGCTTCGTAAATTTGTAGACATGAAAGAAATGAAAGAAATGTATATGCAACTATGTTTTACTACACTTTCTGGGTTAATAGGGATCAGAAAATATAAAGGTACTTTTATGGGTGAAATATAATAATTGGATCGTTTTTAACCGTTTTAGAAAAATGAGAAATAAAATTTTGGACAATTTTTAAAATTTGATAAGGGGTTAGTTACATCATTAAAATTGTCAAAAATTGACAAAAATTTAATCTTTGTTAATTCCTAAATGTGATATGCAGATTAATTAACCAAACAAAAACTAACATGGAAAAGCTTTTCGAATTGAAATTAAGGCAGTTTTGGCTTAGCTATGGTTATTTTTTGTCTGACTTGTCCCAAAAATTAGGGTAGTATATATCGACTCAAAAATGCGAATATTTGATGTCTTCTGGAGAGCATAATTTGGCCAAAAATGGAACGACAGCCAAATGTCATATATATTCCGAAACGCTGTTTTTAAGGCTATTTTGGCCAAGTTACGGTTATTCTTAATTTAGCTTTGTCCAAAAATTAGGATATAAAAATGCCAATTTAAGGACCCAAATATCCGCATACTTGAGGTCTTCTGGAGAGCATAATTTGGCCAAAAATGGAATGACAGCCAAATGCCATATATATTCCGATTCACCGTGAAAATTTCAATTATTTAACAATAAAATACCTAGAAAAATGAGAAATAAAATTTTGGCCAATTTTTCAAAATTTGATAAGGGGTTACATCATTAAAATTGTCAAAAATTGACAAAAATTTAATCTTTGTTAATTCCTAAATTTGATATGCAGATTAATTAACCAAATAAAAACTAACATGGAAAAGCTTTCCGAATTGAAATTAAGGCAGTTTT
>VNKC01004555.1:0-33562 GCA_008042775.1 Drosophila pectinifera | reverse complement strand
TTCATTTTAAACATTATAATTAAGAAAAGAAATAGGTAACGATATACATGGTGCAGTTGGTTCCTAACCTAACCTTAAATCTAATTGAATATATATATTTTGCTTAACGACTACTAATGTGTATTTATATGTGTGTGTTTGAAGAAGAAATTAATAAGACAAAAAATAATGTAAAAAGGGAATTCAAATTTACTTTATATGTCAAAGTTTATGGTAGCAGTCAGTAGAAAATAATATGTATATGTATGTGTGTGTATATGCTGTCCTTGCCACAGGCACGTGAATCACGCACAGTCCTGTCCTTCTGTCTACTGCGCCAGCAATCACACGACGAACCAGCACGATCAGGCACCTTGATCACGGCGTCTGTATTTGATTCCGATTGGAATCCTAGCGTCGCTGGCTCCTACGGCGGCACGCGGAGATTAACTTTGTTGAGCACAGTTTGGAATCTTCGATGCGCGGTTTGGATAATTTGGTGGCGTCCTGCGCCAAAATCAGATCGCCAATGGCGTCTGGGGCGACACGCGGATCTACAACACCAGTTTCGTCCTTGGTTTGCAAGGGAGGAACTCCGAGAATTTTCAAATTCCCAGAACTGGAATTTTTAGTTCTGTCTCTTCTTCTCGGAGGGGGTTTCTGCCCCGCAAGGGAGTCTCTGCCGCGTAGACGGATTAGCAATACAAAATGCGCACTTCCTTTTCTTAGAAAAAAAAACTTATTTTAAATACTGCACTTAGCGTGCCTTCGCTAACTCACCGTTGGCCGGGCAAATATAGAATATCTGGTTGTTATCTGGCTATCTGGTGGGTCACTTGTATACTCTTATATCACTTAGATCGCTTAATTATATATATATTTTGACCACTCCGAATACTTATGTAATCAATTTGTGCAGAAAGATGTGCAGCAAATTCGGACGCCAAAAGAAAAGTGCGCAATTACCATTTTAGAGTGGACGTGTTTAGGCGTCGTGCAAAATCCCATAACGCCTCAGTACCACCGGGATCGACAGATAATGCTATACTCATTTGGGCGTTTTGGAGCGTTTGAGCATTTATCGCTTTTCTTAAACACGACCCTCACAGCTTTCACTTTGAAAATTCACAATTTGCCTTCTTTGGCTACTGGTAAGATAGAACTAAACCTATACTAAGAGAGACACGATTTAGGGACCGCGGATAGATGGAATTAGGTGGGATGGAGGTTGGGAGTAAGCGTAAGCGATAGCAAAAGAGCTTTGGTTTTACACACTGTCTCTCAAGACTATGCACTCTCCTGGCGCGAATATTCTCCCCCCTTTCGAGAGCGAAACGTCGCCATGGCTGTCTCCCGGATTAGTTTCAGGATTACGTGCATGCTACCCGAAAACGGTACTCTAAGCCACAGGTAGACCCATCTTGTATCTTTAGGAACCCGGGTTGGATCACACTCAGATTCACGTTCATCGGCCAGACGGATATCGTTGAAGTTCTCCCGCATCTCATCGCTTAGTACGGATCTTCAGGCTAAAGTCCATCTTCAGCACAAAGCGGGAGATGCCCGTTCGGGACAGGATGGTTGCCGAGCACACCTGAACGTCCCCAACACGGTTGGCTGCTCACAGGCATGCACGGATTGATCATGGCTCCTGTCTCGAAGGTGGTGGTACTGGTCCCGAGCACCACAATTGCTGTCCGAAGGATATGGATGCTCCGACGCTGCAGCCAGGTCATCGCAGATTGAGCCGGGTTGGAGACATCAGGAAGTGTGTGTTGATTGTTGATTGTTGTTGGCGGCGGAGACCGCGAGACCGACGGTCGCAGGGTACGATGCCCCCTCCATACTTCTTGCAGCTTTATTCAATATGGCACGCTGCCTCGGAGTGTTGGTGGGCTAGGCACTTTGAGTAGTACTGTTCTGAGACGCGTCTCGCTTTCACTTTCCAAGAGGATGGATTCCCGGCAGAATTGGCAGTTGTAGGATTGAATACCTCTGGAACGTCTGCTATCCAAAGTTTGGACGGTACGAGGATGAGACCCAATCGTGCTTGATATTAGTCTGAGAGGATATGAAAAAAAAGAAAATAGACTAATCTGTTGGAACGCAGAATTCCGTAACCTCTATTGGAAGCAAAATGACTTTATGTACGGGACGTTTGATTATCTCGAGAGACTTACGGATGTCCACAACTCGATTGCAGATTATCTTCCTTGACGACCACCATATCGTCGATTTGAAGAATCTTGTTCTATAAATGTCACTTGTAGAGTTCTTTGAGATACACCTCTTTCCATCGTGCACTGCTGATGTTGGGCCTTTAAATGTGGTCAGGTCATCTTTATACACTCGCAATGGTTCTGGAAGGCCTGGTTCGGCGATTTTCGGCAATCAAGTTCTAGCACTGCAAGAACCGTGTAACGGATATCTTTGCTGTTGCTGACAGGCAGGAAATCATTAACGTCGAACACGAAAGAGCTCGTAGATCGGCACAGGAAAATGTGAAGCAGGTACTCTCTGAGTACCACTTCCCAAAAATGGCGAAATTAATTATGAGGGCCAAGTATGACAAGAGTCCGCAGAAACAAGAGATTGGGGAATCACTCATTCCCTCTCGTGTTGGATTAACAAGATTTTAAAATGTGCAGTTGTACAACACATCCCCTCAAGGACAATTAGGGATCTAAAACCGGCCTTACTCCAACTGATGAACAATGAACCATCAATGAATACGCATACAATCACAGCCATGCTGGACAATCATTTCGGCGTCAGCAATTCCAGTGTCTCGAGCGGGTGGGTGTCAGGTAGAGCGCTTTCCAAGCACGCTTTTAGAGCTCGCTAGATGCCTGCCAGGAACACTAGATGGAAAATACTTATAGGGAATTAAATTCACAGAGCCGCGGTTATCACTAAAATTCAACAAAAAATTAACCAACTTCCATCTACGTTGGCAAACGGATACGGGCCTCCAATCTTTTGTACTTATGCCACATGGAATCCAATTCAGCTGCCTTCTTGGACATTAAAGAAGCTTGTAACCAAATACTTTCCAGCTTAATCACTAGACCGCTGGCGGGTCTAGGTATGATCCGTCAACTCATAGGTAGGCTACTAGAAAGTAAAATCATATTCGGCGTCCCCTCTCCTCTTCTATGGAAAATATCGGTAAATCACAGTCCATGAAAAAAAGCTGGTTGAAGGTAGAGACCTACGAGCATGATGTAGAAGTAATGCTGAGTGCCCTTCCCATTGAAGAAGACAGAATTGCTATAACGACAGCACTTTCGAATATTATCACACCACTTTTTTTTCTAAAAATATATGTTGTTTTTTTTCTAAACCTCTTATATTTGAATAAAAATAGAATTTAATAAGTTATATGTTTTTAAAGTCAAAGGACACTTTTATAGCAATTGATCCGTAGAGTTTGCCTTAAAAATATTTTACTTATAAAAATGTTTAAAATAAGTTCAGGAAACGCCTTGTAGTTCTAAATACGTGTGTCCATTTGTGGACATTACGTAATAACAGCTGAGTTCACCCCTTGAGATCACTGACGTTGATTTCATCCCTGCGAATTCGTCAGCAGAACTTGTGCACGTAGGGGAATATCGATGCAATCGCTGGAAATAAGTTGGCGTACTAGAAACTTGCCACGATGGATATATACGATATATATATAAGGATATATATATAAGGCTACCAAAAGGTCAAGGTATGGCACAGTCAATGTTTTCAAGGGGCCACTTGAGATTATTAACAATTTTTAATTAATAATAAATTAATCAATTTTTTACGATAGCCAACAATATAAGGAAACATATCCGTTAAACTTACGCAAAACTATAACAAATTTCCTGCCATTTCAAAATTGGACTTAGGGAAGACTACCATCACAAGACCTGATATTTATTAAATCATCCTTCTCGCCACCAAATAAAAGGTATGCAATTTAAATATCTACAATTCGTTATGGAAAGATTCTGTCCAAAGAATGCAGTGCAAAAAACTTTCGTCGTGAGAAGTCGCCACTGGCCCCTCATAATAAAATGATGTTCCGATCTGAGGCAGTCGATCTAGGCCGTAAGTGTGGGACAGGTCGCAATGGCATGAGACGTGTTACTAACGATGAAAGCAGATCTACTTTGGTTAGCACGTTTATATCTTTCCACCTGAGCGCCAGGGGGTCATGGCTTAAAAGAGAGAATCTAAGATTCTGCAACACTTGTTAAAAAAATTCGACATTGATTTCTACATTGGTATAGGGTTGTTTGGTGATAAATAGGTCAGATACAAGAGGACCTTGACTTGTTCCGTAGTGAGCGATGAGCTCATTAGAAAATTCCCGTAGTTCGGCCATTGATCCGACCTCAACTGACCTGAGGCTAAGAATTTCTTTGATATGACTCTGAAAAATTACTAAATGTCTTTGGCAACATCAGGGCAACATCATCAATTTGCTCACAAATCTGTAGCGAGAGAATGGTCTCCAGCGTTGGACAAGCATGATTGCAGACGCTGAAATTTTGTTTCTACGTAAACAATATCCGAATATCATCAGCAAAACGTTGGCAATGCCAATAAAAAAATATTTTTTTTTTTGTTTAAAAATTTGAATTTGTAAATTTTTTTTTTTTTAATTTGTTCAATTTTTTTTTTTTTTTTTTTTTTTTTGCCCTCATCTAACCTTTTTTGTAGCCGATAGGTGAACACTGACGTAAACATTCTTCAAATATTCTATATTCTTGAATTTCCGTCAAATGGTAAACTAAATTAAGAAAAATCCAATGATGCATTTCCAGGCAACTGCGATTGTACAATTACTTTTAATATGATTTTATATATATCAAGATCAGGGTTTTAAAGGGGTGTATTTGAAATCATTCATAGTATTCCCTTTGATCGTTATCGTTATCGAAACTCGGTACCTGTTTGTGAGAAGGACGAGTATTTGTCTTTTCTGCGCATTTGCTTTTTGGGGAATTTTCCCCTGTGCCTATGTCATATTCTTGCATATTGCAATTCAAATGTATGCACGTTACTCATCTTGATAATTACATTGTCTTTACGACTCTTGCATCCTTCACCATCCAAATTATACAACAGAGTATTGACTGCTTTGTTCCAGAGAAGGGTGTCTCTGTTTACTTGCATGGTGAGTGTTGCGTTACCACGTAATTCCACTAACTGGTGTTCGACTTCTAGATCCGTAAGAGATTCGGCTATAGCTATTGGAAGTAGATTCTTAAATGCACCTTTTATGTCAAGCAATGCTACTAGTGTGTAGTCCTTGACTCCTAGTTATTATTCTATATAGCTTACTTTGCTGTTGGTCAAAGCTGGGTTTGAGATCTGCCGATACATTAAGGCATTGAGGGGTGGAATATATTTCCCTGCTTTGGGGATGAAGACTACCTTCCTTTCCGCCAGGTTGTCGGTATCGTTTCTACAGCTTGTGTGATGCGGAAAATGGTTTTAAGCCAGTTAATATCTAGTTACCCTGTCTGCTGAATATGATTATGTGATATCTGGTCTTTTCCTGGTGACTTAAATGGATGAAAACTATTTCTGTCCCATTTTATGTTGCTGTCTGATAGGAGTTCATCCAGATAAATGCCTGTGGCTCCATTGCTGCTCCGTATGTCTGTGTCTATTAGCAGGCTCATGGACTCTCCACTGCAGTCTGTCCATTTGCCGTCTTGGAAGCAACCCGTCTGTTGCCGAATGAGTGCCGTCTATGCTAACACATATTCAAATACACCCCTTTAAAATCCTGATCCTGATATACATAACATCATATTAATAATTAGTCTACAATCGCAGTTGTCTGGAAATTAGCCGTTGGATATCTCTTAATTTTTTTCACCTTCTTCACGGAAATCCAAGAATATTTGAAGAATGTTTACATTAGTGTTGCCACCTACCGGCTACAAAAAGATCAGATGTGGGCAAAAAAAACGAAAAAAGGAACAAAAACCTAAAAAAAAGTCTGCGCTTGTTTCTGAAAAGAAGAGATAAACATTTTTAAAACAAAAAAATAGATATTTTTATTGGCATTGCCATCGTTTTTCTGATGATATTTGGATATTATTTTCGTAGAAAAAAAAAATTACAGCGTTTGCGGTTATGCTTACCCAACGCTGGAGACCATTCTCTCACTGGAGATTTGTGAACAAATATGAAGAAGACATTTTATAACTGTTGATTAATTTTTCAAAGTCATATTAAAGAAATTTTTGGTCTCAAATCAGTTGAGGTTGGATCAGTGGCCGAACTGTGGAAATTCTTTAGTATCCTCATCGCTCACATGCGCACTTTTCAGAACTTCGGACCTACGGACCATATTGCCGGTTGTTTTATCATCCTGGTCCTCTTGTAAATGCTGAATCTAATCTATTTATCGTCGAGCGACGCTAAACGTAGGAACACTTAGGACTCAATGTCGAATTTTCTGAACAACTGATTCAGAACCTTAGATTCTCTGGATTAAGCCATGATTCTACGCGTCTGGCATTCAGATGGGGAGATATAAATGTGCTAACCAAAGTAGATCAGCTTTCACCGTTAGTTACACGTCTCATGCCATTGCGACCTGTCCCACACTTACCTCTAGACCCACGAAACTGCCTCAGATCGAGACATGGTTCAGACATAATAGCATGCTGCATTTGGTTGAATCCAGTCCAGTTAGAGGTCAAATCCAGGTACCCTATGCCAATGCTTCATTGTCTGTGCCTACGACAGCTTATTTCTTAGTTGCGAGAGATCGCCACAGCGGTACGGTGTTTGTCTAGCCTGCATCTTAGTCAATTTTTTTTTAACCGGATCTCTAGCCCTCCCGATCCCTTCTTGATTCCGGCTCTCACATACATCTGATTACAGCTCGACTGGGCTTTCAGCTGCATCTCCGAAAATCCCTATCAGATATTGCTAGCTGGAATATTCATGAATTCCGCATTCATAAAGAAATATCTTGACCGGAGCCCAATGTTTGTTGTTTCTCCTAATTCAAGTCGATAGCGATGGTATTTTTTTCCACATCATTGAGTTTCGACGGTTCCCTGAATGACGCCTTGGTGGCGTCATATTATTCCGAGGTTCCAGTGGCGACTTCTCACGATGGCAGATTTTTAAACTGTCTTCTGCGAGGAAAGATTCTTTCCATGACGAATTGTAGATATTTCAATTGCACACCTTATATTTGGTGGCGAGAAGGAAATTTTTAATAAATATCAGGCCTTGTGATGAGAGTTTTCCCCAAGCCCCATTCAACTAGTAGAAAAATTGTTCGAATTTTGCGTAAGTTTAATGGATAAGTTTTCTTAAATTGTCGGCTCCCAGAACACCATCGTAATTCGTTTTCGTATATCTACATCATGACAAGTTCCAAGTACGCTAACTTATTTTCAGCGTTTGCTGCGATATTGGATTATGTGCACAAGTTCTGCCGACGAATTCGCAGGGATAAAATCAACGTCAGCGATCTCAGCTGTTTTAACGTAAGTCCTTTAGTGGACCAACGTTTACACACACGTTTCTAATACTACAACCCTGAACTTATTTTAAATTCTTCTTAAATGTCCAAGAAGTCAATTAAATTGGATTCCCTGTGGAATAAGTACAAGAGCGTGGAGGGCCGTTTCATTTTTCCCTTCGTGTACTCGTGGTATGCATAAGAAAGCAGGGATGGTGCGGCTCAAGCATCTTTTCTAGCATAATTTGCAGGAAGTATGATAGAATTATGAATTGTGAATGAAAACCAGAATTGAAACATAAGGAGAAAATGTTCTCGAAGATGCGCGTTATCTATTTCAATTATCAATTTCGTCATCAATGCAATTTCTAAGCAATGGACCTCCAGGAGATACCTTAGATAAAGATCTAATGCCTTGTTAGGTGCAGCTTAGTTGTCTTTAGTCCTTGTATCAGGATTGAAGCTCTTCTGTGCTTTTTTAGAAGATAAAATTAAATATTTTTATAATTTTTTAATTAATTTGTATTTTAGCTCAGTGCTGTCACAATGGGGTAGAGTTTTCAATAGAAGAGGAATATTCAAATTAATATATGCCATTCAAGATCGTCTCAAATCTTAATGATTTCATTTTTAAATTCAATGAATAGAGTAACTGCAATATAGTTTTCAATAAAATTTTCGCCGTTGGCTTTCATATTTAGAGTTTCCGTCCAGTCCGAAGTTACATTTCTTCTTTCTTCTCTTATCCATGCGTACAATGGGAATATTCCAAATTCATATTTACTCCACTTATTTCTAGAATCATTCAAATTTCATAAATTCTTTTGAGTTTGGTTGCAAACCGGACATGACTTTTTTACCAGTGGGACTTTGAAAGCTCATTGTGTCATTTTCTTATAGCAGGTAGTTTGCCGTTGAGATTAATGGAAATCGAATTGAACTGCGCTCATTTTATTTTGGAGTACCACAAGGCAGCGTTCTTGGCCTAATCTATACATCGGGTGAGAGAGCCAATTTCTCAGTTTGCTGTACATCGGTAGAGAGATCGCCTGCTTTCCTATGCAAACCGTTTGGCTAGGCATCTTGCCATACCGTTTGGTCGACGTCGTCTCCGGATTTTCGGGCGTGAGAATGCCCTCTTAGATCCTTTTAAGTAGCAGAGGGCTTGCATTAGCAATAGTTATTGTTATACGCGACATAACTTCATCATTATGCTTTGCATTCTCAATAGACACCGCTTTCGAGAAGTGAACCGCAGTTTAGACAAAGTGGCATCAGGAAAATCTCTTTCATATCAAACTTGCACTAATCATAAATTTTTCTTTTTAGCATTTCTTATGGTTTCTGTGCTGGGTTCTCTGCCAATGTATGTAGTTTGGAATCCTCAATAAGAGTCTTAATGTTTGTTAATGCCAGGCAGGTCGAATGCCCTCCCTTATCGCCACTGCAACTCCTTGCACCTGTTTTGCCTTTTGGTGAGGATTCCGTCGGCCTGGTGTATCTACTGACCAACGCCTAGCCATTCGCATGACGTCTGCAGCTCGACTTGCTGGTTCCTCCGCCTGGCACCTTGTGTTCCGATCCTGGAGACTTGATACTAGATCCTGGATCCTGGCTGCGGAGACCCTTACTCTTAGAATATTTATCCTTGTTTTGTAATCCTTGATCTAGTGAATAGCCTTGATTCAGTGCATCGTCTTTGCCGACGCTGATATATATGTATATGTACATGATAAATGGATATATATATTTATTTATTTGGAACTAACATCGAGCACAATAGCACGGACTTAAACAAATAAATATAAGAAGAAGAAGTGTAGTGGACTATTTGAAAATGTGTATGTATATCGACGTGTAAATACTAACTAAAATGTAGGGGCCCAGTTTCTTAGAAAATTTTTTTCAGCATTAAAGTTTTCACTGCGTCTATTTATATTCAACATTCACTTCTGCTTTATATTTGGAAAGTACGAGAAAATTTGACATCGGAGGCTTGGCATTAGCCACATAGATATAAGACAATAGAATTCTTTGGAAATGTCTATGTGAAGTAAGAACACTATCTTTTTGTTAAAGAACCCGGATGTCATCAGGTAGAATATGCGGCTCGAAGGACAATGTTTTAAAAGGACCAAATTTGTAGACAGGTTTAATAGTGTTTTTTTTATGGTTCGTGTGAGCGTGTCCATTTTTACATTTAATCTTCGTGTACCTATAACAATGTTGTTACCAAATTTGGTATTTCTAGCTCTAATTGTCTCTGAGATCTATAGGTTCATACAGTTTGACTGGCATGTACAAACTTTGGCCGTCTCGTCTATTCTTAACTTTGCGTAAAGATTTTTAATATAAAAAAATTTAATTACATATATTTTTAGATTTCGCTTTATAAATCTATATTGGAAGCTATTGCAGGACGTGGGGAAAGTCGCGGGAAAAGTTTAATTACTGATTATACAGTGTTACGAAAAGTAAGTAATTAATATTGAAGCCTATTTTACTTGACCTATTACTTATTAAAATAGATTTGGACCCATCCCAAAGTTTTGGAAGACGCATGGAAGAATGCTAATAAGGTAAGCTGATTCTTAAATTAGTAATTTTTAATCACTTTATAATATATAATATAAATAGAATAAGCCTCTGTATTAAATTGTTAGAAAAGGGGGACGAACTAGGAAAGTTGTTAATTAACAATGAAAGATAGCACTTGTTGGTACACGCTAACTAAGTACGTCAAGTTTTCGTCAGCAGGTGTCAGGTGTTTAAACAAAATCGTGGCCAAATCTTGTGGGGTGACAACCCTTACAGGCCAAGTACGAAAAGGTTGGTGAAAATGCTAAGAATATAAAATCGCTAGAATGTCTGTGGTCGGTGAAAATTTGTGATCGTTTTGAAATTTTCTCAATTTCTCTAGTGGTGGAGTGGGCACCACCGTATATCTTTTCAAGCTATAAAGTACTTCATAAATACCTCAGTTGTAATTAGCTACCGCAAATTTCACGAAGCTGGCTGATGTAATGTATAACGTTTCATCATCTTCCAATCTTTGCTTTATATACTGCTTGAAATATAGGTTGAAGAATGCCTTTGATCTTAACTGGTTTTGTTTTTTTATTGTTTATATTTTAATGTTAATATTTGCATATTTTGTTCTGATTTTCATTCCAAACAAACAGTTATGTCTTTTGCGCCTCGGATTTTTGTTAAAACTTTGTGATAATCCATCGGGGTCTATAAGCAAGTTATTATATTAATTATATATATATATATATATATATTAATAATTTTATTAATCTCACAGCTAGTTTTGTGCTGTATTTATTAGTGTTTGAACATTTTGCATTCCAATTTGCGCAGAATGTAGTTGTTTATATTCAAGACAAAACTAAAGCCTTAAAAATATTAACATTTTCTTATGTTAGAGATATCTCATATTTCAAATGTTATTCCAATGTACTTTTAACTTAATTTGCTCTATAAACTTCTGGCCAGAATTGTTGTAAAGGGTACGATGCTAAGAAACGCGAAAAATGTGTACGTATGAATACGTTAAAGTTAAAAGTTCCACTTTGCGTGTGTATGTACCTGTTTTTTTGTACTAATAATTGTCTTAGTCTTACATTTTATGCCGTGACGTTATGCCTTAGATATTTGTTTCGCGGCTTGATTCTGATAACACATCAAACGATGTAGTTGCCTATATTCAAGGCAAAAGTAAAACCGAAAAAAAACAAGAATAAACCTTAAAAAAATTACTTTCCTATGCTAAGGATATCTCATTTTTCAGAATTAGTGGGCCGAATGGACTTTTAACGCAGTGGCCTCTGTTAGCTTTTTTAAGTGTAACGAAGAACGAGAATTAGTCTTCCCAGAGATCAATATTCTCAAATTCGTCCGATCTTTCCTATCAGAATGTAAGAGGCATAAGATAAGTTAAAAGAAGACGTATAAAGAACTCTAACAATAGAACATTACCTCAGAATTCCATCTAAATGGTAAATGCTTTTAGTTGTTTTTTTGTTTACTTAAACTAGTCTTACTGCTTAATTTAATCAAAAACGATAAGATCGATGAAAAACGAAGCCTATTGTTTGAGTTAGGAACTTAAAATTTCATTATTAAAATGTCCTCATTGCGGACGGCTCCAACCTCACCCTTGGCTTAAGAACTTTCGTGGAATGCAACGATGTTGAATTCCTTTGTGTGAAGCTAGTTCAAGGTAGTTTGTCTTTTATTACATTGACCTACTTTCCAACATCGTCGGCATTTCCTATTTATTGGAACCACCAATCCGCTAGTAGAATTTCTAGCAGTTTTAATTACAGCACAATATGATTTTATTGATGGATTGTTTTACATTTCGCTGTCTCAAGTAACCAATTTGTTTAGGGTCGACAGTGGAACTGCTATGGAAAATAAGTGTCATCGACCAGCAGCTTTGGCAGACGTGTGAACGATTTTATATCTGAATTTAATTGGTCCGATCTTTATATGTGCACTGACATGGTTGATGCCATGGATATTTTACAAAATGCAATTAATATCTTTTTAATGAAAGTATAAAGAGTTGACTCGCCTCAGCTTAATTATCTTAATATCTTAATCTTAAAATTGCACCTTAGTACCCTTTCTCGCTCTTATTTCAAAATACAACAACAAATAATGATCAGACAATCGGCGATCTTTTGCTCAATATTTTCAAAACAACTTCTTCGTCATCCGATTGAAGCCAGACTTATACACCATGACCTAATCGAACCTAATCTTCAGTCTTGGTTTAAACGAAAGCTATCTTCTTTTGGATCTTAAACGTGTCAAGACGGTTTATTCGGCAGGTCCTGATGTTATACAAGCAGGCTGTGTGTTTAGGCTTTGTGTAATCCTTCTCTAAAATTGTTTACCTTATTTGGAAGGAATCATTTGTTCTTCTTCTCCACAAAAAGGTAGCAACGTGGATGCTAACATGTACAGAAGAATCTCCAAGTTTTCAGAGATCTTACAACTTTTTGAAACGTAATTTTATTTTCATTAGCACCTTCGTAGGGTATTTATTTCTCCATGACAACATGGATTTATTAGGCGAAGATCAACGTTAACTAACCTTAAGCTCACTTCATTTGTTATAAGGGGCTTCCCACAAAATTTGCAGACAGATGTTATTTATACTCTTATCAGTAAAGCAATTGACCCAGTTAATCATTCCCTCCTTGTTAGGAATTGACATAATGGGTTTTCCTGTCGATCTTCTTAGGTGGATCTCAAGTTATTTGAATGTCAGAACGTAAAAGGTCCTCTTTAAAAATTATGATCTCTGGATTACCTCTGGTGTCCCGCTTGGAAGACATCACCATTAACGACCTGCCCAAAGTTTTGACTAACTCTAGAATACTTATGTTAGCTGACGACGTTAAACTTTGCGTGTAGGCTTGCGAGTTATATTCGGAGCAGCTGCTCTTTGGAAAGAATCACTCTAATTGGCGATTTGGGTGTCCGCCTAGATCCTAAAATTCAGTTCATTGATCATATTTCGTGCAAGACAGGGCTGTGCTTGGGTGAAGTTAGCGGTGGTAGATAGAATTCGTCTACTTTTACGATAAAAAGAATTTATACATTTCGTTAGTTCGTCATATCTTAGAGTACGGATCCTGCGTTGGAGTTACCAGTGGGATGTCCATAGTAAACGGATTCAATCGGTTTAAAAGATCTTCTTATTTTCAACTCTACGCGGCTGAGACTGAGATGTAAACCTGAAGTGGACTTTAGTTCTAATTATATTATTATATTATGCATCGACTTTTTGTTCTGGACGTTGATGCACTACATTCAGTACCTTACGATACCAAGCACGTACTTGTTAGGATTATGTGTTAAATAGGCCCAAGAGAAGAAAATATATTAAAAGGAAATTATGCTATACAGAATAGACTACTAGCGTGCTGAAAGACTGTTGGCATGTGTATTAAATAGGTTAAGAGTAAAGTTTTAAGTTTAGGAGGGCTATCTACATTTAAGAACACTTTGAAAAATGTTGTTCACATAAGAGTAACGGTAAATAGGATCTAGTGTTTTTATTCGGAACATGAAAATTAAGCTGACCCAATATTTTGAGGAATATGGAAACCATATTATTAGGGTTTAGTATTTTTCCATTTGGCCGATACAAAATAAAGGAATTCGGTTCCTACTGCGGAGTTGAAAGCTTACAAGGAAAAGTATTCACTTGCTCTACTCGCTATAATAATTAAAATTAAATGTGCCAATATTCTTATTTTCTACGTGGGATCTTTTGTGAGTGTTCTTTCTTTAGTGGATAACAACACTAAATCTTTTTGTTTTGGATCCGCCTCCTCCAAAACATGGTCCTTCGAGCCGGACTTATTCTGATCCACATCCCCTCCAGCGAGCCACAAGCGGATTCTGTAAATGAAAAGATAAGTATAGTGTTCCGGTTTCCAATTAGCAATCACACAGATATTTTCCAAGACAAATTATAGTCTTATATCTGTTCGCTATTTAACAGTCCAAGGTCCGATTCTCAAACGGCGCCAGTCTAACCGATTTTTAATCATAAATTATTTGTTGCGTTTTGACTTAATATTATTTCGTATTAACTATTTGTTCGTCTACGCAGGTTCAGTTACAAATTGAGAACTCCGAAACTATTAAATATTTAAAACATTTCACACACTTCAGTGTTTAATTCCGGTGTTCCGTCCCAAATATTCCTAATGACATTTCAAATTTCCAAAATTCCAATTGCTTCAGGCTTTACGATTCTCACCAATTTATTATTGGCTTCCACTTGTTTCAGTCCTAACAGACAACCTTCATCTTGCCACCACGAAATAGTTCCCAAACCCAAACTTAAGGGATGTGTCCGCTGGCGTACACGTCCACGCTTCTTATAGAAAACGGTAGATGATCCGTTCGTTCCTATATCCAAAGAATTGCTTTGCGGGGAATGTCAGCGCCAAGATGGTGCTTATTTTCTAGAGGCGGTATGATCCCACTATCGTTCACTTTTATACTTATTATATTAAAGGATATAATAACTTTAGTTAGAAGTTTGCAACGCAGTAAGGGTGACCTAATCTATAAGTACAATCTTGATCAGCCGAGTCGATCTAGCCATGGCCATTATTACTATCTGTCTCTGCAATCATGAAAAATATCAAGATTCCACTTTTCTCATCAGAAAAAATTTTCTTTAGATAAAAGAGTATTAAAAGGAAACATCAAATGTTGAGAGTTGTTTGCTCACAAAGGAACTTATCAATTGTAATATATTAGTTTTATGTTCGGACTTGATAAAAGTAAATATTTTTTCTTGAGAACGATATATTTAACATATACCATTTTGAAATTTCATAAAATTTCTGAAACGATTACGATTAATTTAAAAATAAGCCCAAGGTAAATTTGATTTTTTATGATTTTTAATGACTCTATAAAGTAGAGAGTCTGCCTTTCCAGAAAAACAAGCGTTTTTCACAACTATTTGGTGGTGATGGCTTACACCTAAGAAATAATTATTGCACTTTCATTTCTTTACTTCACAGCCTTTTGCAAAATTCTGGTCTAGCACAGATCCAGTTGCAGAATCTATATTTCTTTTCATCGTCAAAATTTGCTCATTTATATATTTATTTGCTTTTAAGGACTCTATATTTAGCTGGAGTATACCCATTGAAAAGCATTCTTTTTGCCCACTTCCGCCCTAAAAAATCTGTAATGTGGGTTTATTTCCAGTGCCAAAGAAAGTGAGATGGTGTACAAAAAATATAAATATACCTGAAAGCTAAAGATTTCGGATGACACATACGACGTGGCATTATATCGACCGGTGTACCTCTTGGTGTACTCAAACTAGTTCGCCGGAATGTAGTGGGGTCTTTCTACTATCCTATACGCCAATCGATCCCATTAGCATAATACTTTAGGTACACATATAATGTTAAATTTATTAAACGTAGAATGGTTGAGAAAAGAATATGTAGTAGACTACATATAGTCGGACATATACATCGGAAATTATAATTAGAAATTTTTATTTATCCCACTTCTATACCCTCCCTTCCTTTGTCATATTAAAGAAATTTGACCCTTTATTTTAAGTTATATTAGTTCATAATAAATCCGACCTCAACATGCTCTACTCGGGACAAATAAAGACTAAATGAAGCGATAATTTCTATATGTGTTTAAGATTTAATAACTCCAATTCGAGACAAAATATTTTATAGCAGTGGCCATAGTTGTACAACAGTTTATAATATAAGATATGATTTTTGATTTCAGAATGGAATAGGATCATAGTTAAGTATAATTACTTGAAAATAGGTTTACAAAATAAGAGTACGGAAATTAGTCCTCAGGACAGGGTTATTACATTTACATAATATAATTAGCGGAATATAGGGCGTATGTATATATATTTATAAGACTTCAGATGATCTTATATTTCTCAATATTATTTTTATCATTCTTACGCAAAAACTCACGCTTTGCTATTCATTTTGTTATCCATCCGTTATCGACGAGCTCAAGGATGACGACATTCGTTGAGTGCTATATGAGGGTATTCAAAAGGATTTATAAGTATACAAGGGCCAATATTAATTAAAATTAAACATTGTTTTCTTTTATAATCAGCCTACCATCTTCGACACTATAAATTAATACAAAAAAGAAGAATAATCTCGAAATATTGTCTTTTCGAACAGTAACAGTTTTAAAGTGACTGCAGATAATCTGGGTCAACATAAATCATGGTTATGGGACTTTTGTCTAATCACACTTTTTCCTTGTTGGTGTTAGTGGTGTTGGTGTTGACTTATGTAACTCCGAACACGTGAAGACCACCGATCGGACCTTGATATCGTGAAGTATCGGCTCAAATTACCCCGTGATAAAAGAGTTCTCCGTTAAAAGATTCGAGGCCCTTTTAGGGACCAAACGTTTATAATTCCGTCAACAGAGGCTCTAATGTTTCCAAACTCATTAAACTGAGTACTTAATTATTATTTTATTATTATTTTATATATTATATTATTTTACAATTAACAAAATGAAAAGAAGGAAACTAAATAAAGTCGTGAAAAAAACAAGAAAACATTATTAACATTATAAAACTATAAATACTCGTTTTTTTTATGGGAATAAAAAGGAACAAGTGTGTGCGAAAACCAAACATTTTCATTCGTTGACTTCGATCAAACGAATTTTTTAGCGTCTATATAAAATATATTAATTGAATAAAGAAGAGAACAAGTTAAATAAAAATGTAATTAATAGAATGTTTTGAACTTCACCTGGATTGCAAAATCTTGCAAAATCGAAGCGCAACGAGAATTTAGACCCCTACGAGTGTATGCTTCGAACACGATTTACTATAAAATAGCGATTGGACTGCAGAACAAAAAGATCGCCTGCTAAAAAAAACTAAAAAAAGATAACATAATTCAATTTCTTACATTATTTTACATTACCCAATTTCTTCAGAACTGAAAGGAAATATATTAATTTAAAAAAAAGTAGACAAAAAAAAAAACTAAGAAAGAAAATAAAACAAGAAATTTTAAAAAAGACTTCTTTGGATTTTGCGGAATTTGATCACACGCACTCAGACCTCTGGCCATATACTGTCTTACGTAATAGGTGGCGATTGTTACTATATATAGCTTTAACACTTTTGGCTATAAAAATTCACTTTTTCTATTGCAATGCAGAGGAACAAGTGTGTGTGAAAGTGATAGCATTACGTGACTTCGCTACAAATATTTTCGTTCGTTGACTGCGAAGGAAAGAGTGTTTGTGCATCGTCGAGTTTTCGGAGATTTTAGTTAAGAAATAGTTTTAAAAAAGAAATTTTCATTAGGAATATTAATTATTAACGATAGTTTTAATTCGTGTGTGTGTTTTCCGTGGCGCAGGTGGTTTCTGTAAGTTCTGTATGGATGCTTGCATGTGCGTTTGAGTGTTTGTGTGATTTTGGGACACATAAAGTAAATAATTTTAAAGCTTTTGCTTGCTTAGCTTTTTTTCTTTTCAAAATGTTCAAGTTTCTTATGAATACGTGTGTGTTAGGTGGTATCTTGTACTTGGAAGAGTGTGTGTTACGCGTCGCGGAGTAGATTATTTTATTATTTTTTTCTTTTACATTGTGTGCTTTGTATTTTTGAACTGTGTGTTAAACGTTGCACAGCGAGTTTTCTGACAGTGAAGTAAGTTAGAAAATCTAACTTTAGGAGACAAAGACGGCAGGACTTAGCTATCAGGCAGCCCGAACAGCAGACTGATACAATACACAGACAAAATTGCAGACAGAATATTCAGTACAAGACAAACGAGCAAAGCAAAACCCGGCACTAAAGCTGACAGTTAGGCAGAAAAATGTTGAGAGAGTGAGCCGAATCTGAAGTTAGGAATAGCCTTCCAAGAGGATTATTGAGCAACAGCGGAATACCGCGGCACGTCGAAGGTTCGGGAAGCTTTAACAAGGCTTAGTCGAAGAGTTAGTCAGTATTGGTCGATTAGTCAAATAGAGAATTAGAAAACCGTCAAAATGCTTCCCTTAATAGAGAGCAATGTACGAATATCTTTTAGAAAGAGGCTTTGCCCAGGCCCTCAATTTTAGAAGCTGTGATTGAGAGTTTTAATAAACTTGTAAAGCTGCGCTATGATAAAATTTCCCTTTCATGCAAAGGCCTTTCGGTTCCCCACCAAATACTTATGATACGTCGCGATTTTATTAAAAATAATGACGAGTTAGGGCGGATATTTTAAATGTTGAGCGTCAGTTCACATCATCTGATAATTCCTTAACTTTTTGCAAAACATGTTGCGGAAAAATTATATCTGGTGTTTTACCAAAAAATTTAATTTCAAATGGTCTAAAGTTTCCTTAGTTGCCCGATTGCCTTAAAGGTCATACTTCACTTACTTTCTCCAAAATACTTAGATCTGAACTTCAGAATGCATATGGAAGAGGTTGTCGAATTGACAAACTATTATTTAGTTATAGATAGAGTTGATGCAAATTCGTAGTAATACTACCTTGTGCCTTAGGAAACAGAGCGTCTCACGCTCTATTACAGCATGTAACGCTCTTAATGAAAAGCGTATTAGAGAGTATTATTCGCCACGATAAAGGCTATAGAGTTTTGAAAATTGTTCGCACCTTTTTTTGCTCACTGGGAAAGAAAAGTTATGGCTATGATCCGGCAGTTCGATCTGCACACCTTTTTCATCAACTTTTCGGCTGTTGAGACAAGGTGATCGGAGTGGTTAATGTTATTGAAAGAAGTTTCAGAAGTTGAGGGTTGTAATTTTCAGTTTTTGCGAAAAGGCGTGCTTGATTAGGTCAGATTCTGTAACTTGTCCTACGTATTTTGAGTATAGGTATCGCCAATTATTAAGGATAATGAGGAAGCAAGGGGGAGTTTTCGGGAATTCGGGCGCTGTCGAATTGTAATCATTGGTGGAAGAAAACTAATAACTAACCCTAGTTAAACTAGAGACTGGTTTTCACCGAGTCGATAGGTAGTCGTAGTTTTATTTGTGACTCTGGGCTCCACCGTGTCGCAAATTAACAGTAGTTTAGTTAGTGACTCCGGGCTCCACCGAGTTACAAATTAATAGTAGCTTAGTTAGTGACTCTGGGCTCCACCGAGTCGATATTTAACAGTAGCTTAACTGTCGACTCTGGACTTCACCGAGCCGACAGATAACTTTAGTTTAATCATAAATAACTAACAGTAGTTTAACTAGAGACTCCGAATCAGTAAAAAAAACTAACGGTTCCGGGTTACACCGAGCTGATAGTTAATCCTAGCTTGGTTAAGGACTCTGGGACCCAAGCTTAGACAGCAGTGCTGATAACGAAGAATATAAAGAAAACGAGGCCCTAGGTTGCTTAATTCATCCTATTCGCGATGGTTGTGGTTTTATCAGGGAAGGGACCAAGACACCTATTATTAGATTTAGGAAGTGCAGTCTAAGTGCCGACAAAGCGAACTACTTTAGGGAGCTTTTGATGTTGTGTTTTCTTAGAAGAGATTAACAGGAAGAATTTATAGAGTTGGCAGAATATTAACGAACCGAACGTAGATTCTATTAGATTAAAATATAAGAAGAATATAAGAACCATAGAAGAAAAGGAAAATTTAGATGACCAAAGCAATGGGGATAATATAGATAACGGCTTTGGCAATCCCTGAAATAAGTTCAATTAATTTCTCGAAATAGTCCGGAAAATTCAATTCAAATGAATAACGCAAATAATATTCAAGTGGTGGCGGAGCAGGTATTGACAAAAGTAGGTTGATTTCTGTTATTTTTCTATCCTTTTCCCAACTGTATAATAGGCCACCTCTGCTAAAATCCTATTGTATTCACCCACAGGAAAAGCAGCGTTTTGAATTGGAGGTTCCACCCATCCATGTTTTCACAACCAGTGAATCAGTCCGCATCCTCGTTTAAATATTGAGGAGCTGACCTATTAAATACCCTTCGTTTAAGGTTTATTGACCTTAAGCTTTTGATCATCCATGATCGGTGCCAAAATGTCGATAGCAGAGATTCTCCATTCGGGGGAATTTCTGTTATTCTTTGTCGGATATTATTAGATTTTTTGAGCTAGCGCTTAATAACATGGCATCCGGTCTACTTTGGTCCGGTTTGCCTGTATCAGGAAAATAATAAAGCCATTAATTTGATTCTTAGAAATGAGGATACTAATATTTCTAACACTGCCATAAGGAGAAATTCATTTCATCTCCTCTTGACTCCGTTAAAACCGCACATTTTTGTTCAGAAGTTATGGCCAAAAAACGGCCTTTCTACTAGAAAGGTAAAATTATCCGTTTCATTCTTAATTGCCAAAAGTTCCGCTAAACGCATTTTTGCGCAATTTAAATAAATTTAATTTTAATCACAAAGAATTGCCAGACAAGACAGTAGGTCGTCAGATGCTAGAGTTGCTGGGTAATTTTTTTCATTTTTGCACCATAATTAAAATGTTTTATTACTTTTTAATAAACAATACAAAAATAAATTAAATTATAAATAAATTAAATAATATACATTATTTTGAAGGGGGCGGACTCGTAGCCAAAGAAAAAGATTTATTTTTGTTAACCACCGAAAAAAGAACAGTCACAAAAGGTCCCTCGTAGAAAATAAGAATAGGTGTTGACAGTGAGAAAAAAATAAAATATGTGACAACTGAAACTGTTATAATTGGTTTAAGGGCTCAAATATTCCCGGTAAAATATCCATTATGCTCGATAAGGGTTACCTACTATACAAGGTGTAAAAAATATACAAACTGATTCAGTGCTAAACAATGTGTGCATTCAAATATCCATAGAAGCAGAATTTTGTAGCCACAGGAATGGGAAATGAAAAACAACCTACAAACTGTAAATGTTTTCTTCTGGCTTATTAAATGAATTTGTATACAAATATATTCCCAAATCCCTCATTGCGGTGTCACCAACGAAAGTGATATTTGTTTGTGTATTTGTTAAAAGGGGCGTACTAAGGTCAAATATGACAAATATTTCACTTGAAAATATTTTAAAATCCGAAATCCGATAGTGAGACAGAATGACACCCTTACGCTGATACATTTCACCATATTCGTTAATCGGTCTTAGAATTTTCATACACTCTTAGACGTTATACTACTTTATAACAAAAATTTAAAGCTTCGTTGTATTTCTTCATAACTAGAGAAAGTCCTAGATATGGTAATTTTTTATCCGATCTAATAACGAAATTTTCATATTTGATCTTCATAAACGAAGCTGCGGGCGACGTTCTATTAATTTATATTTATCCAAGCTAACTTCTGTTAAGACGAAAAAAAATCCTTTACCTTTACGCCTTATAATTCTGAGTAAAAACTCAATCAAAGGTATAAAAATAAAATTTTTTTTTTGACAATAAAATCAGAAACCTTTCATATCAATTTATTTAAACGTTAATATGGTTATTATTATAGCAAAAACCCAAAAAAGGTAACAACAAAAATTCTTGTCCCAGTTAAGTCTGGTTTTTTTATGTTACGGAGGAGTTGAAAGTCTATTTGCTGAAATAAAGTTAAAACCAACATAACTACAGTCGACTAGACAAAACATAGACAAACAAGAATTAAGAGATTACGGCTAAAAGTAATCGAGAAGGCAAATTTGAAAGAAAACATAAAAGTATATCTATTAACCCACTACATACTTAAAGATAGCCGCAGCGATGATGTTAATAATTATCAAATAAATTTGCAACGATTACATCAATACATCTTACAAATGGTCCTACAACTTATCTTTAAAACATATGTGCCCAAAATAGTTTACCTACAAGAAACCCACCTCCACTCCATTTAAAACATCCTAATTCCCCTTAACTTTATTTTACTTTACTTTTTAATAGAAAAATATTTGCTGTAGCAAATAAGTTACATGGTGAATATCATACATTATAATTTGCCCTGTTGACAAGAGAACAACTGTCATTTAAAAGTCTAGACTTCAATACAATAGGAATCCACACAATAGTTGTAGTAGAAGCCACACAGTACTAGTAGTAGAAATAATCAGATAAAGAATAGGACCCAAAATACTCAGATATGTAACAATCCGAATTAATAGCGAATATTCAGAAAACAAACTTCTTTACAATAGAATAATAAAATTTTTTTCTGCAAAAAGGCCAATATTAATACAACATAGACCCATGCCTTATAGATATAATAATGTGGTATAAATACTTAAGCGCGAAGCTTTCCATCTCCAAATGAAAGTGTTAGCACTTGCATATCTGTAGGAAAATATAACGCAACTGAAAATTAATTTTACCGCAAACCACCCAAACTAAATCATCCACCTATAACTTTTTGGCTTAACCATTACCCAAAGGTGTAGATGAACAATTACATTGACACACTGGCAAACTAAGTATCGAACTGTTTAAATATTATAAAATGGCTAGTTAGCCAAAGATAAAATAGGATACTAGACTTACACTATTTTAATTAAAGCTTTTACTTGGTCAAAAATTTACTCCTGTAATATTTTTTTTTTTCGAAATTGTTCGAGAAATATCGCTATGCTGGTTAGCACGTTTTTTTTTTGTGATTTCTCGCAGGTTGAGAGAACAAGAGCAAACGCAAGAGTTGCAAAGAGCAAGAGCTAGGCAGTGATCGAATGTCGCCAACGCACAGACAAGCGAACCGTTTTTTGTTTGTTATTTTTAAAATGTTTATATATACTAGCAGCTTCATTAAAGAGTGATAGGCCCAAAATAAACAACTCTTTTATGTACTGTTGCGGCAAAATATCGAAGTTAGTCCAAAGCTCTAACAAAATGACTGCTTATACAGAATGTTCATTTCAGAAAGTTATTAGTTTAGGTAATTGAAAATGAGATCTTTCCGTTCCGTTTTTATCAATATGACGTCACATTTATGCGTTATTATCCTAAAGTCATTTATATTCAACAAATCAAAAGAGATCCAGAATTTCAACTTCGCACATTTTCGTCAATGCCAATAATAGTTTTTAAACAAATCAGTTTGTCCATAAAATTGGAAAAAAGAAAAAAAATAAATAAACTCGAAAATAATTCAAATTCCAATTAGCCACCTCCAAATATATAAATTTTTGCGAAGTATTTGTTTATTAATTATCTCTTTCGCATTTTCTCTGCTATAAAGTTTACTGAATTTGTATTAAGTTGTGCACTTCGTGTGTTTTTGTTTTTTTTTTCTGGACGTTGATGCACTTCGGTCCGTTTACTCAAGTTGCCCTTCGCACGTGCTAAGTGATAAATAGGCGTGATAGAAGATAGTATAGGTAAACGAATGCGGGGAAACAATGCTACACCAATATATTATTAGCGCGCTGCTCGGTTGCTTGCTCGCAAGTGTTCTAAGTGGGTTAGGGATTAATGTTTTTGTTTAGAAAAGCTATCTACAGTTAATCTTATATTATAAAATTCGTTATAATTTGCACATAATACTATAAAGGTTTCATGAATCATGAATCATCACCATGGTTTACGTTAAATATGAAGGAAGCTAGGTTAATTGGAGGAAGTCTACTGCAAAAGTTATTTTGAACTGTTTCAATGCGTTTACTAAGGACATTCCTCTGGGGACTCCAAACGAAGTGTATAAGTTTTTCGTAAAGTAAGGGTCATCGAATTCATTCGACCACCGTTTAATAAATCCAAGCACACCCCTGGCTTTATTCACCAAGCACGAAATATGATCAATGAACTCAAGTTAAGAATCTAGGTGGACACCCATTACGTCA
Organism: Drosophila pectinifera; assembly: GCA_008042775.1. Lineage (NCBI taxonomy): Eukaryota > Metazoa > Arthropoda > Insecta > Diptera > Drosophilidae > Drosophila > Drosophila pectinifera. Next base: position 9,784 of record VNKC01004555.1, on the reverse strand, counting down.
ACTAGAGTGCTTCTTTCCAAAGAGCAGCAGTTCAACGTATAAGTCGCAAACTTTGGAGTAACGCGTGAGAATTTCATCAGCTTGCACTTAGAGCCGTTCAGTAAGTCAGGACTTTGGGCAGGTCGTTAATAAATAATGTAAACAATAAGGGACCAAGATGGTTACCTTGCGGGTCACCAGAGGTAACCCGAAGAACATTAGATAATTTATTTTTATAGAGGACCTTTTGCGCCCTGCCATTCAGATAAGGCGAGATTCTCCTAAGATGATCGACAGAAAAACCCATTAAGTCGAGTTTCCTAACAAGAAGGGAATGATTAACTGAGTCAAATGCTTTGCTGAAGTCATTATAAATAACATCTGTCGGAAAATATTTTCGGAAGCCCTTTATAATGAAAGAGGTGAGTTTCAGAAGGTTAGTTGTGGTTGATCTACGTCTAATAAATCCATGTCGGCATATATAAATCACTGATCTACAAAGGTGCTGCAAATGGGGAATAATTCCTTTTCAAAAAGTTTCGGAATAACCGACAACTTGGAGATTCCTCTGTAGTTGTTAGCATCCATTTTGCTACATTACATGTGAAAAGGAATAACCATTGATTTCTTCCAATTAAGGGGGAATGTTGAGGTTTCTAAGAATAAGGTAAACAATTTCAGAAGGGGATTGCATAAGGCCTCGGCACAATACCTAAGCACACAGCCTGGTATTCCATCGGGACCCGGCGAATAAACCAGCTTGAGGCGTTGAAGATCCAAAAGAAGTGGGCACAATACCTACACAGCCTGGTTTTCCATCGGGACCCGGCGAATAAACCAGCTTGAGGCGTTGAAGATCCAAAAGAAGTGAGCTTTCGTTTAAACTAGGACTGAAGATTAGGTTCGATTTGGTTATGGCATATGAATAAGTCTGATTTTAAGGCGTATTCGAAATTATCTAATAATTTCGAGGAAATAATTCAACCAAAAGAATAAAATTTAAGCTATTTTCTAAAAAAAAAAAATAATAAAATAGTAAACTTTTTCAAAGCAATTTATTTTAACGTTTTAACCACATTCTTTTTTAGCAAAAAGGCAAAAAGGATCACAAAAAACTTTCTTGTCCTAATTCCGATGAGGATCAGCCAGATGACATTTATGACAGTCAAACTGGTGTTATGTCTGTAACTAATGATTGGTGGCGAAAGTATCTTGTGAAGAAAGACTTGGAAACTATAGTTCCGAGTAATAAACTGCGAGTTATGTTTTCAATTCTCCGAATGTGTGAAGAAAAAGGAGAAAAATGGTAAGCTTATCTAAACTGTTAATTTAAGTGTAGTAACACAAAAGAGTTTTACCCGCTCAACTAAGAATGCTATAATAGTTTGCCTTTTATTTGATATATTTAGTATACTGACGCTCCAAATATAATACTTTTACATTATTGTGCAGTTACCTATTATAGATGAAAAATAAATTTTTTATAGTTTCCTATTCGTTCTATTTATCTATGTTCTTAGGCACGATGCTTGACCATTGTGCTGCAAAATTTTGAATGCGTCACTTATAATTCCAGAAGAAGGGAATTAAGTTCAATATTATCAACTATTGTAAAATAGCCAACCTTAGTGCCTGTCAACCATATCTTAATACACAAGTTATTGCCCTTCAAAGTTCTCTCAAATCTTCCTACTTATTAAATCGTACCCAAAAGGTACAATTTATTAAAATATATTCCAAAACCCTTGGTCCACTACAGTTTGTAATAATTTTGTAGTAATAAGTAAAGTAATTGAATATGAAATAATTACATTTGTGGGGATGCGCTTTAAAAATTTGAGTCATTCCGGATGATAAACATTGAAGTTATTCAGAAAAAAAGTGTCTTTGTATGCTGACATCATCAACATGTTGATCAACTAGTTCCTAGTAACATGTGTCGTTTTAGGATGTTTCTCAACATGTTGCTAGAAACATTTTTCTTCATTTGTCAGCATTTCCTTCTGTCTTCCGTCATGTTTATTTTCAGTTTTTCATAAATTTGAGCTTATTTATCGAAAGTAAAAGTGCCTTGTCCATGAGTATTTTAATTTCACCCACAATGCTTAGGGTGCCGGGTATCTCTGCCTAACTCGACTGTAGCTTTTCTACTTGTTTATAATATTTATTATGCTGTCAATCTTTTGAAATTGGTTTAAATGTCTATTGTTAATACTATAACATCCATTCATAGTCTTCCCGTCACTTAGCACATTTAAAAAATATAATATATAAAAGATATATAAATATATATATATATAATATAATAAAAATATATATTTTATATATATAAATATATATGCGAATAAAAATGTAAAGCTGACCGTTCAAAGTACTGTGTTGTAAAATCAATCTATTACCTGCACAACTCTGCAACTTGCTGCAATCAAAAATTTCGTTCCAATCCGAAATTATTTGGTCCTCAGTCCTTTCAGACAACCTATGCCTTACATAATCATAAATAAAATTTTAATTATTGCTTTGGCTGCCCCATACTGACTCTATCTTTAGTTCTTGTGACGATTAAAGTATCCTGTTCTTTAGGTTCTGGTATAATACCTTGGTCGGTTGGTCATTTCTCTTCAGAAATTTTGGAGGAATTTATTATTATTCCGCTGCATAAAACGGGCAGTAAGGCTAATATAAATAGGACTTCTTGCTTTTATGCTGCGGAATTATAATAAATTCCTTGAAAATTTCTGGGAGACAGCAATGACCAATATATATATGATAAAATATTATGTGATATCTGTCGCTCTATAATATCTTCTATGCAATATGTTTTACCAGATCTCAGCCCACTACAACTGAACTTCTTGAACTCATTCCTTACATTATTATTTCAATTCGATCGATCCTGAACTACTGATCCACAAGTTATTCTCCTAAAATGCCTTGTATATCTGCTAGCGTGGATTCGTTCTTACTTTCACTAAATGTCAATAAAATACTAAGTTTGGTTTATTACTGTTTGACCAACTTGTTAATGATTATTGTCAAATAATTAAGTGTTCCAAGATCCTAATGTATGCGGGTGACGCCATGTTGTTTGCATATGGCCTCAAAAGGATTTTATACGCAGCTCCATCTCGGCTTAAAAAGTTTCTGCTTAACCACCATAAGAGTAAGTTTTATCGAACCAAGCCTTATGTGAATAGCGTTCTATCTCTCAAACAGCAATTGACTGCATTGATTCGGTTCAAAATGTCGGTGTCTTGCTTGACCATAGGACCGTATTCAATCGCCACATCTGAACTATACACAATAAAGCAAAGAGTTCACTAGCATTCAACAAACTCTGGATTAAGAAATTTGATTTTTTCGATCCACACTGGAATACTGCTCCATTATTTGGAAACCAACAGAGATGTATCACCAGAAATAGTTACCTTCATTTACCTTAAGAGTATTAAATTGTATCACGGAACCTGCCATATCTTGAGGACCTGTTACGCAGTTATCTTTCTACTTAAGCTAATCAATGAAACTATTGACTTCTAAGACCTCCTAAATTCTATCCACTGAAATGTGTGCTGGGGTCCTTCTCGCCACTTTCGTTCCGTGGCCGTTCATAGAATCTTCAAACGTATTCCTTTTCTTGTGGTTCTGCTGTACATCCCGGAAACCTGGCTTCAAGAGCTTCTTTGGACATCAATCAATTTAAAACCATGGATATGTATCGGCGAATATTTCCGCTGTTTCTGTAGCATCGGATCGGAATGCATCCGTGTTGACCTAATATCCGTAAGCCATCACACGTAGAATTACACTAAACTTGTGTATAAGCTCTTTGCTGGCTCTGGAAATCCTCGCACCAATTCTGGTTGGCAGTCTCGCAGTACTACCATTGTTCAATTCATCCATTCCACTTCAGCTATAGGTTCTAATAAGACCATGTGCTTCATAAGTTCCAGTTGGATTTCAGATTTCCATAAACCTACCACCGGACTATCATCATTTTAAATTTGACATTTTTTAATTAGAAGGCGATATAAAATATATGTAGGGCACATTAAAATAAATCGTATCTAAGCATGAAGAGTGTATCGGCCATAATTAAAAAGATCGACATCCTCTGGGTAACTCCTTACTAAATTAAATTATTCATATTTTTGGTACAGTCCATAAGTCTGTGAAGAAGCATCTTTGACATTTAGCATAGTCATATAAAACTCATGAAAAATGGTTTAATTTCCAATATTGTCAGTCTTAGATCGAGTAAATTACGTTGATTCTTTTTGGTAAATAGGTTTTATGGCCAACTTTATCGCACTGACGAAGTTCGCGTATTCTTTCACATAATCGTTGATCTTAGCTGAACTTGTAAAGCTATAAGACACACTGAAAATAGATGATGGTCGGCCATACAAGTCTTACCACCTATACGGACGATACTGCCTTTCTGGAAAAAAAGTACAAAGTACTTGTACGGTACCACTGATGACCTGCAGCTCTTACTAGAAAAGAATTGCGATTGTAACTTTTAATTTTAACTTTTTACAAGTTCCTAAGACGTATCACTGGAGCCTGGATATCTACAAAGAGCTCGTCGTCCCAGTAGTCGGAGACGTCCTTTATAAAAAGCCCAGTACGCATAGTCTTAAACTGGCAAATCACACCAATCCTCTAGCCGGAGCAGTACCCCTTTCAGTATTCAGTGAGGCACTGACAGCTGAATGCCTAAGATCATTTCAATCATACTTTCTAAATAAATTATACATTTTGTAATGGGCAGAAATAATTTTGTAAATGCAGACACACAAGCTGGAGCTGTCTATTAACTGTTCACAAGTTGACCAAAATCCTTTTTAGGTCGGCCAACATTAGACGTTGATGTGAAATCATACAAAAGGAGCGGCTACCAAGCCATTTCTGATTTATTTTTTCAAAATTAATTTTCTGTAAACGAAGTATTTAAGCTTGTATTGATCATTGTAATGTCGTTGTCTGATAAATTTATGTTCTTCAAAACTGAGCCAAATACATATTCATTTAACAACACACTTTTTATTGGGGCGATATTCACGCTAGGCCACATGGAAAAGAGTCAACGCTTAAGGCATTCTTGACATTTCACATAAAAAGTATAAAACATTTAATAGTTGAACGAAGTTGGATCTCATTTTGGACATTTTCCCAGCACAAGAACTCATTCTTTATATAACAATTAAAGTTAACTTCAATATGATTGAATAACGTTAGTAACAGTCTAATGAACATACACAATGCTCAAAACTACTTCTTCAAAAGCAACTTACAAATAACACATTTTTTAACCTAAAATGGAAAGACGCGTCACGAAAATGCAGTTTGTATTTAGTACATACCTTATTTTAAGGGAATCAACAGGTATTATTTTTATACCCGGTACCCATAGGACACAAGGGTAATTTAACTTAGTGCCAACTGAGAATGTATGTAACAGTCATTAGGAGTAAACTCCGACCCCATAAAGTATATATATTCTTGATTATCGTCATCAGACCGTCTATCCGTCCGTGTGAAACAATAGATCTCAAAGACTATAAGAGCTAGAGCTATAAAATTTGGAAACCGCATTCTAATCTGTTGCACGCAGATCAAGTTTATTTTAGAATTCTAAGGCTACGGGTAAGTGACTAAGGTCCTACCTCTTAGAGCACTTTCCTTACATTTAACGCGGCTCTAAGGCTGAAATACTTTCCGAAGGCCTGGAAATTCACTCGGATTGTTATTATACACTAGCCTGATAAGCCCCCGGAGAACCTATCGGCTAACTAGTCTTCTCTCTTCTCCTGGAACGGGAATCTTCTGGAACAAACATAAAAAGCCGGCGAAGCAAGTACGCAGCAGCAAAAACTCAAGAAAAGCATCAACCAAAATTGTAAAAATCCTACTGTAAAAAAACTACTGCCTTTTTTATCTAACAATGAAATGCTAAAAAATAACTAATTCTGGAAATCTTTGGAAAATGTAGATGCTTTACCTCCGCAATAAGAGAGACAAGTGTTTGTGGAGGGGACAGCATTATGACACTGAATTTATCATCTTTTTTTTTGCTCAAAGATGAAAATGAAAGAATCAGTTGTCTGCCGACATTAAAAGCATTAGTGGGGTTATTCAGTTCAAAATCAAATAATAATAATAATTAACAGAATAACAACCGGGGTCAGCTAACTCATAACACAATTTACAAATAATAAAATAAATAATAATAATAGAAGCTGTCAATCCAGACGACAGATATAAAATGCACAAAACTGGAGACTGACCAGGAATATCAATATATAACTGGAGTTAAATCCTTTTCCTTGCATCTGGAAATAGGATTTCTTCCTTTTGTAACCACCCAACTAAATGAACTAGTAACCATTAACCAAGAATTAGTCTCGTTGCCCTTAATGTCACCGTCGAATAAGTCACTACAATTAACAAACATTTTGCCAGCCAAAAGGGTACTTTGTAAAGTAGCCATTACATACATATGTCTTACATTCAATGTGGTAACACGCCAGCGTAATGGTGTATCACAAAACATAAAAGCCAGTGGCTAAATTTAACTAACAGGCCAATTAGCGTCTTAGCATGGTTTTAAAAAAATCTTGAAAAAATTGTTAAGAAACTCATACTCGAATGTAAAAGCCCAAAAACTAAATTCCAAACCATCAAATTAAAGGGTCACTCAATTCATTTTAGAAGACTTTGATGATTACAAATATGATTCAGTGGTCTACTTGATCTTCGAGAAAAAACTCAATTATCAAGCGTGAAACTGGGCCGACTGCTCTACTCGCTGTGTCTTCCGTTAGGCAGCTCTCCTTGTAGATTCCAAAATGGGAAGTCACAGAATGATATTTGCTACCTATTCTAAAAAGTAGGCAATATATAAGCTTAACATGAATGGAAGTGAAACACAGCAATCAACCCAAGATAAGCGGTGCACACTATTCGACATTGTGAACCAAACCGACACACTCCTAAATTATGGGGCTTCAAGCATCTACTCGTTAAGATTATACTTACATTGTTATCAAATTGAACATTGGTCAAACCTATAAGCACATCGAAGTTAAGGAAATGCAAGCTAAAATATATTATTGGAACTGGGAGTAGGCTATCACTAAAAACTAAAGTGCTGATTTACAAACAAATAAATTTGCAATTCCCTGTATGGGGTGCAATCTCTACACACACTCAATTTTTCAAAATCCAAATGGCTCAAAAGAAGATCATTAGGAATATGTATAATTCTCCACTAACTACACCTTACACCTAAGAGTGCAAATGAAAACGGTTGAGGAAATATACCACACCCCACTAGACTGGAATGCCATTAAAATCCTCTTGCCAGGTATCTATACCTCCATCCATTTCGGTATTCGAAAATCCAATTTCGTCCAACATTACTATTTGTCAATCGAGCACGTTCATGATGCGGTGATAGTATAGAGCTCGGTAGATCGCTGCAAATGACAAGGCTTCTAGAACGGACTCAGTACCTTATATAGCGTTGACGCTGGTGCTTTTTTTAATAATATCTCAAAGAAGGAAATTTCCAATCCGTTGGAAGGTTAAGAAGATGCTCCTGATCAAAAGGGCCCCGTCGGCCCTGAATACACTAGGCAAGCTGTTCGTAATCTCAAAGAGTCTAGGCGCAGCGATAGATAAAGCAGATGGTTTATCCAGCCGAGAGGCCGAATTCGAAAGAAAGTCCCCCGTTGATGCAATCCAGGCTGTAACGCCAGGAAAGTCATTAAAGAGCCGAGGTGAAAAGGTAGCACCAAAGAGAACTGCTTTGTAGCCTTGTATTTGAAGTCCCTGTATGCCTGCTCAAGATAATAGACAACTTCTTTAGCATCAGGGTACTGCTCTGTGAATCGAGTACCGGAGAGAAGATTCACTTCATCGCAGCAAAAATACCACAGGGATCGGTGTTGGGCTCACTTTTCTAGAACACCATGTACAATGGTGTCCTTAAACTGCAGTTGGCGGGGCGCTTCACTGCAATAAGCTCTTATGATTATGTCGCGTTTGTCTGGCCACCCATGTCTTATTAAACAGTCACAAGGCAATGGATTCAGCCCACATCCTAGTTGGCGGTATCAGGAGAGGCTCTTTGTGAGCGATCATCTGCGCAATCCACATTCGTGAAATTCACGTCGGTACTGATGTGGAACGAGATTTGAATTGGCCAAAAGCTAGACAGAATAATACCCGCGTTTGTTTTAATAGATCGAGGCCTATTATTCTGTCAAATATTGTTGTATAGTGAAACGAAACATTTTTTAGTAATCGTAGTAGTGCTATGAATTGATTGAATTTCAAAAGAGGATTCCACCGGGCGGATGCCCCTGAATTCTTTGTGCAGTCTGATACAATTTTTCATACCAACCCCCGCTACTCTTCGTCTGATTGTGGGTAGCAGGGATTTGTCCCTAAAAATTTTTTCGAAGTCTGTATCGCAAATGGAGTCGTCATCGATTCGCCCCTGCGTTTGAGGCAGCACAGGCGAATACTTCTGCTTTCTGTTCTGCTCTCTGAGCGACATGATTTTGCCTTTGATGCTTTTCTGGGAGCCAGAGATGGCTGGCCTTATATTTTAGTAAACCTGTGTTGGCTGGATAGGTTCGTGTTCTATTCTTGTTTTGGCATTAAGTTGGGAACAATGGACCTGCCGGAGAGCGCGAGAATTGGTGTGGAAGCTTGATTGTGGTTTCAATATTTAAAGAACGGAGAGCTCATAGGCAGCTGGATTCAACTCTGTATATAAATACATGCATGCTTAAGCTGTTGTGGAGCACTTGTCAGTGGACTGAAAATATAAAACAGCAAAAACAATGTCGGCTTAAATGCTCATTTAAGGTAAATGCGTTGTTTTATGAATCCGTTATCAGTGTTAGTTAAAAGGTGTATAGTGATATCCAAATTTTATTTGTATTTCTTTTATTTTTACTTTGCAAAAAAGTTTCAGAACAGGTTCGCACTTACATCTCGCCAATCAATATTGTAGTTATTTGGGCGCCAATGAACGTTTTAGGTATTCCAACAGTTTCGATTGTGTTAAGTTAGGCAATTTGTTTGGAGTTATCGTAAATGCTGGTGCCTCGGCTCTACCTCGTTTGATTAAAGCTTACAAAGGCGACTCACAGCACCCAAATAAATACGTTGTGTTTGCCAGCTGTGCTGCGGTCGAAGGTATCCTTTATGCTATTGCCCAGTATTTCCGTCATTTTTTGTAACATTTGTCGTTTCCACAAAAGTTAACATGTTTAAATTTCCGTTTGACAATTGCTAGATAAAAGTAAATTACGTGTATTTTTTGCTCTAAGTTAATATTTGGTTCTGTTGAATGCTGCGGAGGACCTTGTTCAACTTTACCACTAAACTAATTTTTATTTGTTCTTTCATTTATTCCAGAACTCAGTTCACACAACTCCCCAAGCCCGGACTACCGGTCGAATTTGGTAATACTGTTAACCAGTCAGTATTGCCAAAAGCCCTGATAGCAATACCACCAACGAAACAGATATTTGTTTCGCGGCTTTCCCCTGCTCAAACATCTGATGATGTAACAGCCTTTATTCAAGGCAAAACTAAAGCCGAAAAAACTAGAATGAAGGTGGAAAAATTCAATTTTCTTATGCTAGGGATATTTCTTTATTCAAAATAAATGTCCCAAACGATCTCTTTAACACGATATGCTCTGCAAACTTCTGGCCAAAGTTTGTTGTTGTTAAAGAGTACGAAGCTAAGAAAAAGAAAAAACGGCCTGTTGGAATAACTCTTC
>VNKC01004553.1:0-30249 GCA_008042775.1 Drosophila pectinifera | reverse complement strand
AAAGCATCGTGCGTTTAAATTTTTTTGATTTTCCATTTGGTTTAACTTTTACAGGCGTTTGAAGTTTTCGATAGGTGCTGGTTGAAATAAGCTGTGAGCCACTGTATATATATAATTAAGATTTTTCGTCTTATATTATATTATATTTTTATTATATTAAATTTTATAGATTTATATAATAGTTCTTGAAATAAATCGCCTCTCAAATTAGTTTCCGACTAAGTAAATTATTTGGTATATATTAAATCGGGACCCAGGGAACACTTAGAAGCTATACCAAAAACTTTTTTGGCTCCACTTTTTCTTCAGCGTACACGTACTTAATGTTTTATATATAATAAAATATAAAAGATAAATACATACATAACTAATAAATAGTGTTATTAGCCAGCTGGCCACGCAAAGAGGGGGTAAACTATTAAAAAAATTATGGATTTTATGCAGTTTCGATAAATATATCGCATCGGTTATATCTCAGGACTACTATTTTAAAATAAGACAAAAACAATAATATTTTTAAAAGATAAAAGATATAAAACCAATAAGTAATGTAATACATTCTTTAAAAAGTTATACGTGGAGTTGGATATGAAACATTTCCGTCTTTTTCACCTCCTTGACCTCAATCCATCTAAAAAGGATACTTAAAGCAGAAAAGAAAGAAACAAAACTTAAAATATGTCGAAAGGAACTCACAAACTAAAATATTTAAATAAATCTTCAGCAGCTTTTCAAAAGCGCACAAAAAAACTATACAAAACTGTCATCTACGTTAACTAAAATACCACTGTGGTAACTATAAACTGTATCACACTTCTGCAGAAACTGCAGACTTCTTGGAAACTGCTCGGGCCGATTGTAACTTGCTCATTTGAATGGAATTAAAAACTTTTTACAGTTTTCAAATATAAGGCAAACAAAACATCTGATCCTAGCTTCTGCCGCTTTAATGCAGTCAAGTGCAGTTGAAATAAATTGCTCCGTAGTGATCGAATTTAATTTGCCAGTGTTAAAAATATCAGTATCCTCGTTTCTAAGGAACAAATGAGTGGCATTATTCGGAACTTCGCCTGAAACGGACAAACGGGACCTAAGTAGACTAATGTCTTCCGATGTCATTTGACCGGATGCCATGTTGAATCATTGCTAAATCAAATATAGCACTATATGGGTAAGGCGAAGCCAAAGTAGATTGGAAGATCCAACGATCTCTTACGGGACGTAGTTGTCTGAGATCGTCGAAAAGAATAACAGAAATTGGCCCGAATGGAGTATCTTAGGTTCTAAATCTCTAAATGAGGATCCGGACCTATTCACTAGTAGTGAAAACATGGAGTAAAGGGTGGGACCTCCAATTCCAAACGCTGCTTTTTCTGTGTGTACACAAAATAATATTTTAGCAGAGGTGGGATCACATCCGGGCCTACTATTATACAGTTGGGAAAGGGACTGAAAATAGCTGAAATCAACCTACTTTTGCCAACACCTGCTCCGCCACCTACAACATCAAAAAATACTTGATTATGATTTGCTTAGTAGGTGCATTTAGGTTCAAAATACTAATTTGAGAATTTAGTTCAGGGATTGCCAAAGCTCTGAATTCCGTATCTAAATTATCCCCATTACCTTGGTCATCTAAATTTTTTTTCTATAGCCCTCCTAAGCATGTCTTCTAAATTTTCTAGAACATTATAGTTCTTATATTTAAATATAATAGAATCTATGTTCTGTTTGTAAATACTTTAGCAACTAATATTAATCAATTCTACCTGTTCATCATCTCTTCACGGAAAATACATCAAAAGTTTCCTAAAGTAGTTCGCTATGTCGGCATTCAGATTTAACTTTCTAAGCTTTATAATAGATGGCTTGGTTTGTTTCCTGATAAAACCACAACCATCGCGGATAGAATGAACTGAGCTATCTAGGACCTCGTTTTCTTTATCTTCTTCGTTATCAGCACATGACCTACGAGAAATCAGCTAAGCAGAGGCCACTATCTGGCTTCTGAATGTAGTGATCCAGTAATCCCAAAACATATATGACAGTTGAATCCTGATCCAAATTCTGCAACTGTTGTCTAGGCGTGAGTACTTGAACTCGGTGCTTAGGTCGTAAAGAATTTATATAAACTTTTGCGCTGATGGTCTCAGACAAACGCATTCCCAAACAATAGTAAGTGGCTTCCTGAGCAGAAAGCTCATTGCCAGAAAAAAATTGGTGGCCTATATAGTGTCTTTTCTATCAACAGTTACCTTTAATAACATTAACAACTCCGTCCACCTTGTCTCAGCAGTCGATAAGGTGATGACAAAGGTGGGCAGACCGAACTGGCGGATCATAGCCATAACTTTTTCTTTTCTGATTCCAAGTAATCAGGAGAGTACGAACACCTTTCAGAACCATATAGATTTCATCGTGGCGAATAATATTTTCTAAATGATCTTCATTAAGAGCGTTAGATGCTGTAATAGCGCGGGAGGCGCTCTGTTCCTGAGACAAATGATTTTATTACTACGAATCTGGATTAGTTCTAACTTTTTATAATTAAATAATTATTTGTCAATTCGACAAACTCTTCTGTCTGTATTCCGAAGCTCAGATCTAACTATTGTTAAATTGTTGAAAACTTATAAATGGAACAGTCTCGATTGTATAAGAGGACAACCACTGTTCGTTAACTACTACACCCTGCTTTTTATAAAGCTCAATATTATCGAAATACCTAATTGCGTCAGCTATTTTTAAGGCTCTAATGGGCTCCATAAAATCATGGTTATATTTCATTCTGCTTGTGAGGTGAAGCTGAATGAATCATGAAAAGCACGTGGGAGGGACGTTATGATATTACTTATCGGTATGGGAACGTTAACTACAGCTCCTTTTATTGCACTCTGACACTCATGACCTTAAGATTTAATAATCACAAAGAGAAAGACGAGGAGAAATCAGGCGTTCCTCTAAAGAAATAAGACCTTTAAGGCAATCGGGCAACTCGAAAAATTCTAGACCATTTGATATTAAAGTTTTTGGTTTAACACATGATTTAATTTTGCGGAAACATGTTTTGCAAAATGTTAAGTTATTGCCAGATGAAGGAAACTGACGTTCAACATTTAAAATATCCGCACTAAGCTCGCAATTATTTTTAATAAATTCGATAAGTACCCTAGTTATTTGGTTGGGAAACCACTGGCCTTAACATGAAAAGCAAATTTTACCAGGGCCCATCTTTACAAGTTTATTTAAACCCTCTACCAGAGCTCCCAAAGCTATTCTCACGTTGCTCTCTATTAAGGAAAGTATTTCGAGGGTTTTCTAATCCAATATTCTGACTATTCTCTTCTATACTGACTAACTCGTTGGCTAAGCCAAAGAGGCGTCAAATATTGCATGTCTTGCTGCTAACCTTTCACGTCGATGTGCAGCGGTGTTTCGCACCTGCTCAATATTCCTTCTAGTAAGGTAATTTCTATGTTGAGATCTACTAACGCGTTCCAGCTCTCTCTCCAATATGCATCTCTCAACTGTCCGCCTTAGTGCCGAGTTTTGTCCTTGTTCGTTTGTCCTGTACTGCATATTTTGTCTGCGATTTCGTCTACGTAACGTATCAGCCTGCTGTTCAGGCTGCCTAAAAGCTAAGTCCGTCCGTCTGAGTCTCCTAAAGTTAAAGTTCCTAACTTGCCCTTACAAGTACACCTAACACACACGTGCACTCATGAGAAAATTGAAAAGATTCGATGACGCAGCAACACTCGTTCGATCGCAGTCAACGAATGAAAACTTTTGGCGCGAAGTAACTTAACATTATATAAAGGCATGCCATTTGCACACACTTGTTTCTCTGTATTGCAATAAAAAAGCGAATTTTTAAATCCAAAAATGTAGGGCATGACCTTGAGGTCTGAGTGCTAGGTTCATATTGTTTTTGCAAGATCGGCGTGTGTTCAAATCTATTTAGTTTATTTAGTTTAGTTTATTCCATTTCATTCAATTAATTGTAAAAAAAAATTAAAAAATAGAGATAACAACAAGAAAATGGGAAACATAATATAAATAAATAAATAAATTTTTCTTGTTTTCTAGTGCCTGCGACAGGGCTCCAACCCTCCACCCGGTCAGCAATGCGCAGCTTCGAAGCATGCCTTTTTGACCCTATCTAAAAATTACACATTTATTGCCTAATACCTCCAAAGTTTATTATCAGATTTTAGTACAATTTTCCGAAACGTCCACACAAGCGTAATTATTCGTTTAAGCTATTTACTGTAAGCCTAAAATCATAATTATAGCTTAATTAACGTTTTTTATGATTTGCGAGCACAGAAGTGGGCATGGCCAAATTCGAAAATAAACTTGATCTGCGTGCAACAGATTATAATGTTGTCACCAAATTTGGTAACTGTAGCTCTTATAGTATCTGATATCTGTTGTTTCACACTGACGGACAAACGAACTATAAACGGCTGTTGACGTTGACCAAGAATATATATACTTTATAAGGTCGGAGAGGCCTCTTTCCGCCTCTTATATACATTCTCGGTTGGCACTAAGTTATAATACCCTTATACCCTATGGGTACCGGGTATAAACACAACAATCCTTAGATCTACTTTCCACCCAAAGTTCACAAATGTGATTGATTCAATCGGAGAATTATGGAAAGAAACATCTGATATTAAGAAAGCAGCGTACGAGAAAGCATGTTGAATTGCAACAAATACGGAAATAATGAACAGACACTTATATCATCCGATAGCTTTATAACAGGACTAAGGTAATTGCAATGCAAACTTAATTCCACAAATGTATTAGAAGAGCCTAATTAATTAGTTATTTAGTTTAAAGCTCCCACATGCTATTGTTATAATCAAATTAATGGTTGAATCTAATATATTTGCTAAAGCAAACAACAACTTTAGATCAAAATGTCAACCTTGTCTTCTTTTTCAAAGAGCCCCGTTGAAAGTCAAGAATTCCTAAAATACTTCCGGAGACTAGAGCAGAAGATGCACATTAGGTCGACGCATTCCCTCCCTTAGCAGATAGTTTCCAGAAAAGCTTACTTAATCTATGTATAAATATCATTTAATCCCATATTAGTCTTAAAATTCTTAATCCTAAACATTATTAAATGAGATTTCTTGTTTACCTAAAAAACGGTTTTCGAATAATCTGAATTTATAGGATTACAAATTGTTATTTAATCATATATGTAGTAAAGCCGTAAAGCCGTATTAAACGCAAAGTTTGACTTCGTCAGCGTACATGAGTAAGTATCCTAGAGCGTACATGAGTATTCCGAATTTTGGGTAGGTCGACAATGAATAGTGCAAACCATAAGGGACCCAGATGGATTCCCTGCGCAACGCCAGAGGTAACACGGAAAACATTTGAGAATTTGTTCTTAAAGAGGGCCTTTGGGTCTAGCCATTCAAATAACTTGTGATCCATTTCAGAAGATCGACATTTATTGGACTAGTGAAACGAGACATTTCGCCGCCAATAATGGAATCACACTGCCTTTTGAAAATTAGATCTCTCTTTGGCGAAAACATTCTTGCAGCCCAATTCAACCACTAAACACTACTCACAGCCTTTCGGTTTTGGAAACACCTTCGTTCTATGGCGCTCAGATAGGAATGAATTGAGCTCAAGGCTCTTCGGAATTTTGCATTTGTTTGGTAACGATTGCTCCCATAATGAGTGCATAGGTGTTGCTTTGTGGAGCATAAATAAACCAGGAGAAAGTCCCAATTCTGCGAATTCAGACCGGACATTTCTTGGGACATAAGATAACTCTGATTGGTATTTTGCAGCTCCTTCAAGGCTGCCGAAGATTCGTATGCGGTAGATAGTGTTTACCAGCTGCCAGGTTGTTCAAGGCTGGGCGAAAACGATAACTAGCATGAGCTTAGCAACTAGTCTTGGCATTTTTCGACAGCTGGATTTTGTATATAGACCCCTGTGAAAAGGTGTCGGAAAGTGGGCCTGCGAAGATAGTCGCCCGAGAAAACTTCAGTATGGCACGGAGGTAAGTGGCAACCCGATGAAATATAATCAGCATAACCCAAGTAAAGCGACCCCCTACTTGGGTTGTGCTGATTAAGACGTCGTCAGCACCGAACAAGCTTATTCTCTAATTTGACTTTGTTCCATAGGTCTTGGTTGTGATCTTGGCGGACTTGGATTGTGTAAAGCGACGGCGTTAATTAACCACGTTGACTATTCCATCCAATTGACATACAATCTCATTATAAACAATTAATCTATGCAAGTATGCAGTTGGCGCAACGGGTTTTTTTGTGGCTGCCAATTTTTTTTTTAATTTTATATACACATATATAAAATAAAAACAAAAATGCCAGCCACAAAAAAGAACGCCGAAATGAAACACTTTAATGTGTAGAATTGAACACTGGAATGTGTGTAATAGATCACTGGAATGTCTGTAGCGTATAAATATATATTATAACGTATCCATCAGCACATCTAAATTGTAAACTTTTGTCACTAAATAAATTCGCGAATCTGACACTTTAGTCTCCCGCGCATAAACAGAAACCAAATTACAAGAACTTTGGATCAAGAAAAAACAATTCCACGAAATCCATTGGGATCCGCTATGCAATATCTGCGCGATCACATCATCCAGTACACTGGAGAGTCGCGTCGATGTGGAATATATTTATTCTTGCAGTTTACGGAAAGCAAAAAAAAAAATATATTTGCAAGAACATTTTTTTATGCGCTTTTATTTAGAACGTTTTATGTTATTATCAGCGGGAAGCTATGGACTGTAATTTATATAATGTTAATGTCTTGGAATACTTTTTGTATACTTGTATGTATTATAGCGTATATTTGTGAATATACATTTTGTTGTATATTTGTATGTGTATATTTTAATTTATTTCTTTATATCAGTGTTTTGGACTGCTTAAAAATGTGTATATATGTCTACGTGTGAATATGTATGGACGCCTGGATACAAGAATGAACACACAGATGAATGTAGCGGCGGCCTAGTTTTTGCGGAACAATTTGTTTAACTCCTGAGGGAGAGGGAGCGTGCGAGAGAGGGGCTTCGTAAAACGGGACATTTTGATGCCACTATCAGGATCAATCTGGCGCGAATAGAGTGGATTGGTATCCTTGTGAGCCATGCGTATACTCCAAGAAAATCGACAACAATTTTAATATTATTGTTGTATATATTGATAATTTAATTAATGCATGTTACAGGAAAGCAGACTTGTAAACATTAAAGAACTCCCAATAATTTGATGTGGTAGATGGTTGATGCAGTTTTTGGGCATGGAGATTGAGCGGTCTGTTGAGACAGGTAGTGTTGGAATTGGTCCTAAACAGTACATTGACGGCCTCCTATGAGTGAGGATGGAAGACTAGAAGCTCAATGTGACTCCTTAGAGATCGGCCTCCTTAGAGGCCAGCCCATGCGCTCTAATAATGTCAATGCCCAGAGTTGTCAATTCCTTGCGAAAGTTGGCGCTACCAAAGGTATAGCACTTTCAACAACAGCAAAGAAAGCAGTGTGCACGTTCTGAACAGAGGTGTGTTTGGAGGCGTTATCAACACTGCCGATCCCATCTAGTTAGAATGCTACTTTTTACAGTAGAAGTAATCACATAAATATTAGGTACCCCATTTCCGTTTTTTGATTTTCCATTCTTTTTGGTTTGCCTGCGAGTTTTTTATTTTTTTGGAAGCACTTTCCATGAAGGATTTTTCAGCGACATGTATTGAGCGAAAAACAGTGTTTTATTTTACATTTGAATAAAATTTATGATTGCTATAATTAACCAAACCCATGACTAAGGTCTAAATCGAAAATCTTTGAGTAGTTAGAGCAGTAGTAGGTAGTTAGATTTGGCAAGCTATATTTACATTTTTCACTAGTTTTATTATACCCGGTACCCATAGGGTAAAAGTGTATTATAACTTAGTGCCAACCGAGAATATATGTAACAGGCAGAAGGAGGCTTCTCCGACCCTATAAAGTATATATTCTTGATCAGCGTCACCAGCCGAGACTTAGCCATGTCCGTCTGTTCGTGTGAAACAACAGATCTCGGAGTCTATAAAAGCTAGAGCTAGCAAATTAGGTGACCACATTGTAATCTGTTACACGCAGATCAAGATTGTTTGACCACGCCAAAATCCGCCCTCGAAAATCATATAAAACTTTAAAAAAGCTTTAGTTATGATTTTCGGTTTAAAGTAAATAGCCTAACCAAAGAGGCTTATGCGGACGTTTTCTGAAAATTTGAGTAAAATCAGATATTAAATCTGGATTTATTAGGCAATAAAGCTGGAATGAAGCGCGACCGGGTCACATGTTAGATTCTGTATTAAATTTGTTGTCCTTATTCTTATTTTTATTATTATTTTTTTTTTTTTGTGAGGGAAACTGTAATACATATGGACATGGCACATTCACTATGAATAAATAAGCTCAAATTTATAAATAACTGAAATTAAACAGATCGAAAGGCAAAAAGAAATGCTGACAAATGAAGAAAAAAGTTGATGTCAACATGTTGAGAAAAACCCAAAATAGACTGATTTTGCTAGGAAAATTTTGAACAACATGTTTGTGCGTTCAGCTTACAAAAAACTGTTTTTATTGAACTCCTATGTTTATCATTATATTTCACTCAACACTTAAAGCACGTCCGCACAAATGTATTTATTTCATATCCGTTTACTTGAAATCGAAAATCACGATTATATCTTAATTATATTCATGGTTTTCGAAGGCAAAAACATACTTGATCTGCGTGCAAAAGATTAGAATGTGGTCACCAGATTTGGTAGCTCTATCTCTTATAGTCTCTGAGATCTGTTGTTTCGCACGGACCGACAGTCGGACAGATGGAGATGGCTAAATCGACTCGGCTGGGGACGCTGATCTATATATATTTATAGAGTTGGAGATGTCTCCTTTGGTCTGTTGCATACGTTCTCGGTTGGACCTAAGTTATAATACCCATACGATATTACATTTTTGTGCGGAGTAAATAGAATATTGGAATAGAGTTGTTGATAACTGGTGAGCGTGAAAGGGATAGCATTGTTCTAAAAAATGTTTATTCATTGAGTGCGATCGAAAGACTTTTAGTGTGTGATTATAAAGAGAAGATGCCTCTATTTTGCAAAACTCAGTGCTACGGGCACTTAGACCATTGGACCAACTATACAAGTTAACATAAAGAGAGCTGAATACCGAAGTTTGCCACGAGTGTTTGGAACCGAAAGTGCAAGGTATATTTTCCGGGCTCAGTCACCACTGGCAGAGGCAGCGTAAGAGCTATATAAGTATAGCGAGTCTGTTAACTTAACTTTAATAAAATACGGATGTAAGGTCAAAAAGAATTTTTTTTTAATAATAAATATAATCTTGCTTAATTGGCGCCCAACGTTTAGGGTCCTATCTACGGAAATACACTTTGTATCTTCTAACACCTATAAAAGCACTCCAAAGGCTGCCCAGGTTCGACCGATCCAGAAATCCAAAAACAACAACTGTAAGAGCACCAAATAGGCTACCAAGGTTCTACCGACAATGCCTATAAGTAATACTTGTTGATACCGGTAAGCGCGAATCAAAGAAAAAATTCATCCATAAGTGCACCCAGTCGGCTACCACGACGAGAACCATAGGACAACCCGGCAAGAAGAGAACTCACTCACATCAGACTAGAGGCGATCGCCAAAAACAAATGGGCGGGAGTGTCAGGATAAGGTAACGACCATCAACTGTCCGGTTCAGGATGTATTTTATTTACATGTAAGACAACTTAATTATAAAAAAAAAAAAAATTCGAAGAAACAAAAATAAATAAAAAACAAATAGAAAATATGTATCTAATTCCAAACGATGAAACTAACAAATATAATCAACACAAGTATTTTACAATAAAGTTAAAACTAAATATTCCCATACCAAAAAAATCTTCTCAAATTAAGTAGACTTTTAGTTGAAAAAAAAATCTAATCAAAACAAAATAGTAGCTTTAAGTAAATTCCAAATACCCCTACATATAAAATTAAACAGAAATAGCTAATCCAATTAATTTTATCATGCCCTTGATATATACCCTATCTTTGAAAAAAGTGTGGAAAAAATACTACAAATATATTTATCAACAGAAGGATTACCTAGGTACTGTGAAATTCTTAATGTAATTAGAAAAAAAGTAGAATGTAATGCAGATTCCTTTTTAGGAACATATAATCCACTAAACTGAACAGCGATCTCGAAATGTTAAACAGCACACTTCGCTGATAAGCGTGACGTTATGACATTAGAATATAAGATGACCTCATTAGTACAGCGTAATCAAACCACAGCAGATTTCTATCAACAAGTCTATACTCACCTATCACTTATCTTGAACCAAATTTCTTGCATGGAAATGGAAAAATAATCAATCAATCTTTTCGTCACGTCTTAGGACTGTTAGGTACCAAAGAGCCAGCAGATCGGCACTTATATTCAGCTTGGCAAATATTTATGCCACAATTAGCATATATTTCACAACCCCGAGAGCGACACAATACACATTACAACCAGAGCTTATGGACATAGATTAAAGTTTACGGGAACCCAAATACTATATGAACAGACCCAATGAACTACAGGGAACACGACCGCCACCTCAAATAACCAGCGGTCTGGTAGACAAAAGATAGAGAACTTTCCTCATAAACCGCGAACAAGAACTATTTATATAAAAAAAAAAGACAGATAACTTCCCAGAATCTGACGATACAGCAGTCGCTGAATATTAAGCAGAAGTACTAGATTTGAAACCGAAACAGATGAAGGCGAATTTACTAGCCTACATTTTTTTTGAGTCGGACCCTTTTCACTCCCTGTCTTTCAATGTAGAGTCAGTGATGGAGAGATGATTAAAAATTAAAAAGACTCCAGATCCAATAAAAATTATAGCCAACCAAAGTTAGTAAAAAAGCCAATTAAAAAAAAAATCTTTTTATGTAAGCTCTGTAGGCGGACAAGTGCATATCACACACCATTCAAATGTCAATCCATTTGACTCAAAAGACATATTCGTTAAATTCTATTTAATAACCTCATTAAATACTTTTCACGCTATCATATCAATGGCACGTAATATATAATAATTATTAACGTACTTAGAACAAAAGTTGAGAAACAAATACAGGAGTTACTCGAAAATGGCGTAATTAGACCTACACGGTCCCAAGATAAATTCCCCAATATGGATTGTACCAAATAAAATGGATGCCTCCGGACAGCATCACATAGAATGGTAATTGACTTTAGAAAACTGAAATTGGCACAGCTATAACAAACAAACTTATTTTCAGTTTTAGACCCGTTTTAGACCTTAATAAAAACGGTCTTTCCAGTCAACCAAGGCTGGTATGAATTTACCAGACTCCAGAACTTAAAAATGCCCCCTCAATTTTTCAACGAACGCTATTTGCAATTCTTAGGAAACATATATGAATATGAGTTTCGTCTACATTGATAACAGTATTATCTTCAGCAAAATCAGAGAAAACCATTTACAGTACATTGAAATTATTTTTAATTTTCTCGATGGCGTAAATATAAATATATAATAAATAAGATAAAGGTGATTTTTTTAAGAACGAAGATGCATTTTTAGGATTTTTATGGCACATACGGGAATACGGAAAAGTGAGAGTAATCGATGAATTTCCCTAACATAAGACGCTTAAAGCTCTTCGTTCCTTTTTAGGACTGTCAAGACTTCACCGTCGATTAATAAGGATTTAGCAAGGCCGGGAATCCTCTTACAGCCCTTTTAAGAGGGGAAGTCGTATTTCAAAAAATGTCTCAACCAAAACACTGATCAATCATTTAGCAATTAAACACACTCTCACCTCCGCGGAAGTCACGCTATTATATCCAGATTACAATAAAGAATTTCAATTGACTATCGATGCTTCAGACTATGCTATTGGAGCCGTATAAAGCAACAGAAAGTTACACTCCAAACAAAATGGAAATGTTAGCTATAAGTTGGTCAATACAAACTCTTAGAAATTGTCTGTACGGTCCGACCAAAGTGAAAATATTTATGGATCACGAATCTCTCACACACCCAATGAAATCGAAAAGCCGTTATAATGAGATGAAAAGATGGAGGGCTATTCTAGAGGAGTACAACCACGAGCTCTTGCACAAACCACGATCTAAGTAGAATTGCCATTCAAACGCGAGGGGAAGACATCACACTAGCGCGAACTTTCCATACCAGTTTCAATTTTTTTGAGATATTAATACCCGTCTGTCATTAACGGAATTTATATCGACGAAAAAACCTGAAGCAAACTTCAAGAATTCTATCCACTTTTAAATAATTATAGAACCAGGTTCTCAAACAAACTACTGACAGGTTTAAAAACAAAACTAAAACAAAACCCATAGCTGTTAAGCAAAGTTTGCTTTCCATAGATGAGTGCTACTAGTGAAACTAGGAAAAGAATATAAAATTTGTAGAGAACAGAAATCCGAAACGCACCCGAACAAGCCCAATACCCAGGTTAACCCATTCAACAACAACAACAATTTCAAAGTCAATAGTTATGGAATAGTTAAAGAAAACTGTTATGATCTGAATTTAGAAACAGGAGAATGCATTGAATGTTTTGTTGTTGACACGAAATTTGAATCCTTAATAGATCTTAAGTCATCTGTAGAATAACGTCTCATTAAACATGTAAATATTGATTCAATATACAACCTACCTAGGAACCAGGGGAGGAATTTGTGGAGAAATTCAAGCAGTTATTTCAGGGACTTGGTAAACTGCCAAACAGACAATGATCCTAAAAGATTAAGCACAGCTTGTGCTGCATTATAAGAAAAGGTTGCCGCAAAGTTTGCTAGGGGCATTGGAGCAAGAATTAAATACAGTGGTAAAGGAAAAGATAATCTCACCAGTAACATACCCCCAGCCAGTTGGGTAATTATTTTCAAGGTGTTTGGACCCCAAGCCGTTAAATAACGTAATTAAACGATAACATTACCTAATACCAACGATAGACGATTTTATGGTGCAATTGGTGCAAATAGATCTGTCCCATGGATTTTGGCAAATGGAGTTGGATAAAGCTAGTTTTGATTTAATAACTTTTATGAGCCTGTTCGGAAGATATACATTTATTCGTGTTCCATTTGGAATCAACAGCGCTCCTGAAATGTTTCTGCGGAATATTGTGAAATTTTTTGGGGATATACCAAATGTAATAGATTACTTCGACGATATCGAAATATTAGGAGAAAGTTTTGAGGATCATGTGAAACGTTAGTAAAAATACTGCAAAATGCCGAAGCAAATGGCGTATCCTTTAATCGAAACAAAGTTCAATATAGGAAAATACATGTTGTATTTTTTTAGGTCATATTTAATCAGAAGGTTTAATAAAACCACAAAAAAGCACTTAGAAGCTATTCAAAATATAAAAAGTCAAAAAGATAAAATAAAAAGATAAAAATGCGACGCATTCTTGATCTTTTTAAGTATCTAGCTAAGGTTATCCTTGTTATCAAGAACAGCAAAGCTCAGAAATTTTACCAGGATTGATACCCCGTTTGAGTGGACTTCCAAACATCAAAATGAACTTAATGACTTGCTAAAAACTATGATCCGATTAAAACTGTGATCCGATTTTAGCAGTGTATGACAGTGCTAAACCTGTCGTCATTCAAACCGATGCCTTTAAAAATGATCTTCGTTGTGGTATTCATCCAATCAGCTTTGCTTCGCGTACTCTAAAAAAAAAGCGTATAAAAATGGGTTCAAATCGAAAAAGTACTTCTTGTAATTGTGCTTGCATGTGATGTTCCACTACTATGCTTACGGTCGAGAATTTTTAGTAGAAAGTAATCACAAACCTTTCGAAGTTTAAATATGCCGAGACATTGACTCAGTAACAGTGCGATTACAGCGGATGCTGCTATATCTACTAAAGTACCAAAAATGCATGTAAGGTATATCTATATCTAAAGTCTATCGCGAGCTCAACTACCATATGTAACTGAGAATCCAAACCTATAACATTTAATTCGTTTAAGTCCTGCAGCCTGTCGTTCACAAGGAAACTATGAATATTATCTGAGATTGTTAAACGATGATGAAAATTGCTCGTGAGCCGTTAATTTTGTTTAATTAATTTAAATCTAAACGCGAAGTATGTGAAAAACGCCAAAATGTCAATACATTGTTGAATATGGGGGGCTAAAAATCTTTCAGGTATATTCAAATTTCCTGATGGTTAGTCGGCTTTAAGGAAAATCAGTTTGAAGAATTAAAAGAAACCTTGAATAGTTATGGTTACCTATGAAAACCAAAATGTGACAATAATCCTTTTAATTCATCTTGTTTAGAAAAATTGCTAATGAATGTAATACGTTACTGCCGTTTTTAAGTCCTAGGTACCCTCAATGAAACGGATTAACAGAAAAAGGGGTAACGATTGCAAAGAACAAATCATATTGAGGAAGAAAATTATCAAAAGGTTCATTGATAGAAAGTCCAAACAAAAACTATATAATAATATGCAATCGAAAACTCTACGTCCATTTAGCATAGAGGATAAAGTTCAATTTAGGAAAATGGCCAATAATTGGGCATACCGAAATGTTGAAAAAAGAGTTTATGAAAGTTCGTATATAAACAATGATGAAAATAATAATATTAATAAATGATATAAATGTATTCCTGATAGTATAATTAAAGAAAATAATAATGTTAATTTAAGAGAAAATAAAATTTTAAGCGAGACTATAATTGCAATAATGGAACTGTTAATAATAATGAAGGACCTATCATAAACAACCTGAAGACTTTGATTTATGTCAAACTGATAATGTAAACACGTATCAAAACAAAGATTCTTTAAGTAATAGTGGCTTTGTAAATGAAAGTAATAATTATATATAAAAGCCCTACAGATTCCGTGAAAGTTTCAGTTCGGAAGAAGAGAGAACTATTAAACCCCGTAACAGATATAGTTGGGACTAAAATTAATTAATAATTTTTTAGAAAATATAGCGTTTAATAATAGTGATAACATGATATAGACCCTATAACATAACAAAGTGTTTTTAGTAAGAGCAAGGTATCAATAATAAGACTTATCGGCTAACGTATTTTTTGCATAGAAAGGCGGTACATTTTAAAGTGCCACTAGTGCTTGGGTAGCAAAAGAATAAAGACGCGTTTATAACAGCTGTGAGAATAATCTTTATTAACTTACCTAATCAGTATATTACGGCACCACCATACAACATTTCAGCAGACGGAAAAATCAAACGGTTTCATTCTACATTATCAGAAATCATTAAGTGCCAAATGGCGAACAAATTACATACATCATTTAATTATCCTATAGACAGATCAGTTGTAAAATATAACTATTCAATATACTAAACCACTAATAGGAAGCCAGTAAACTTATTTTTTATAAGAAAGGTAGCAGTTAACCTTAAACTACACCAAACAGAAGGAAAAATCTGATTTGAAATTAACCACTTGCAAAAATTAACTCTTCTACTAACTCTTAACTAAAAACAAAAAGAACTGAAGACCGAAGTTTGCCACGCGCATCAGGTACTGCAACCAAAAGTGCAAGGACAACTTCCTTTCAATACGTGCTGACCAACTTTCTGGTGCTATTGACCATACAAAATATAAGAAAATTCACTTTGTAAAATTTCTTGTATTACCCAATTGTTTTAATGAATAGGATTTAGAAAACCTTGGCAAGCAAATTAAATAAAAATTATAAATTAAAAGAATTCATCTGCTTTTTCGATCTAGCAAAAGTATAGTGAACCTGGCACTCAGACTTCTAGTAACTCAGTAAATAGCCTCAAAACTTTTGGCAATAAAAATTCGCTTTTTTATTGGAATAGAGAGGAACAAATGTATGTAATTGGGATAGAAAATCGCTTAACATTTGGTGTATATGCTAAACTTCTGCAACATCCATATTTGTGCTCATATATTTGCTCAACATGTTCCTATAAACAATTGCCTTTTTTCAACTTGTGTAATTAATCAAATCACCCATAATTCTTGTCGTACCGGTTATCTCACAGATGAGAACACTCGACTGTAAGGAAAGCTACTTGTTATTTATGTGGTCATCCCATGTCAACGTCTTTGTATTTGTTCAGCGCTCCTTTTCTTATGACTATAAATTTGGACTTCTTCGGATTTAATACCAGTGCTTTAATTTTTTACCGCTTACTAACAACATTAATACATGAATTGGTGTGGTGCTACCAACTGAACTCTGTGTAAATTTGGTGGCAACGCCGAGAGAAAACGTAAGCAAATTAAACCAATAGCAGACAAGACAGTAAAAATAACTGGAAATAGGTGTGAAATTGTATAGACTCTACTGGAAGGATGCCGCTTGATAATGTGTAGATGAAGGAGGTCATAATAAAATAAACTTCTCCATGTTTTTGTCTACTAGTAAGCAGCTGACTATAAATAGTCTGGCATCAGGTGCTGTTTTGACATCACGCGCTGTATAATATAAAAGTTAGAGAGGAATAAAGTTAAATTAACTATATTTTTTACTTGGCTTTTACAATTAAGTAGATTCACTCGAAGAGTACTCCTAGACCAATCACAAGTTATAACGGAAATAGTCACCAGACAAGAAAAATTAACAACAACCATCACCGTCGCAGTCATGAGCCAGACAGAAGGTGCGATCACATGATATTCATTAACATCGACCAACACACATGATTTGTTTTTGGCATCTCGAGAGATCGGGGCCGACTCATTTTTGGCGCCACTTTAACGCCAAATTTCAGGGGTATTGTTTGTGACGGATAGTTTGGCGAAAAGAGCCGCTGGAACTATAATATCAATAATGGTAATAGTAAAATGACTATTATTACTTACGCTTTAAGTATGGAAGTTCTTGGAAAAGGTCTTCTAGTTATTCCGCGTCGTTTTCTCAACTCCCCGTTTTCTATTTCACTTAGTTTTAGCACCCAAAAAGCAACTGAGATTAAAACTGCTTAACTTTCGAATGAATGAATCGTACTTGAGGTTCACAAATTCTTACTTGCGGTTTCAAATGCCGAAGTTAACTTCGGCAACATTTTTTCTATCACTCAGTTCATCCACTCAGGTGCCTCATATAAAAGCTCAAAATTAAGAGTAATTTTTTTTTTCTCGAAAAAGTGAAATTAATTGATTACGAAATAAATTGTTCTCTATTTAGCTGGATGTAACGTATATGAACCTATCAGCCACTAGAAATTCCCCGAGAAAAACTCCATCAGAATAAAAATTTACAAAAAGGAAACATGAAAGTGTGAAATAAAATGCCCAATCTGGCCATCTAACAAAAGTTGTTGTGAAGAGTGTTGAAATTCACAATCCTGAATTCTGTGACACGCTAATAAGTATATAAACGCGCAAATTTTTTAGTCCGATGGCACAACAATGTATATTGAATAGATCATTGGTTCGGTGGAAAAGGCATATATGTACATAGACAGCTATACTTGTCTTCTGACATACGATCTGCAATTGTAGCCTAGGTGCTAAGAAATTCCTGATGAGGGAGGGGAAAAAATTCCACCTCTGCCCATCTAATATAAGTCGTAGCTAAAGTTATTGCGAATAGGGCGCTAGAAATTCACAAGTGTAGTATATAAAAGACAAACAGCTTGAAACCGTTTTGTTACAGTCGATAAACAACGGATGGAGGAGGAATTGAGAAATGTAGATTAGGTTACGTTAGAGAGATCGACCAATAAGTTGCGCACACTTAAGCAATAGGATATTGGATATAGGAATCATTGTTATACCTCATGAGCAAGCGTTATTTCTCTCCTGCTCTAATAGGTATAATGAAGCTTCCATGCCAGAACCATGAGGTCAAGTCATCCCAAGACCCTTAATATAAGGATGCTATCTTGTCTGGGGGAATTTCTGCACCTTTGATAGGTCATTGAATAGGTCTCCCAAAAATTATGTTTGCGCTGGCTTCGTGCAGGACAGTGACAGTGATGGTGCTCTGAGAACTCTTCTTCTTTAATTATGCAAATTCTGCAGAAGTCATTTTATGGAATTGTTAATCTGCAGTGTTAAGTTTAATGGCAAGTGCGCACTGCCCCTAATTAGTCTTAGCCTTCAAAAAAGCTTTTTCTGTGAAAAGCATTAATCCCTCTGCGCAGTAGAATTGTGCACGTGAAGTCCGGTGGAAGTTAATTTTTTCAATAATAACCTTGAAGAGATTTATTCGTGTCGTCGAAATTATTAAAAAAATTATATTTAATTATATCGAAGAAGACACATATATGCTGTCAAAATATGAAAATGAAATACAAATATATATGAAACCTCTGTTGTCATTAAATGAAGCATTAAAAAAAATTGAGAAGTATTTCTGCCAAGCTTATTTAAATACTGTGAAATTTGTGTAACATTTGTGGGCAGTTGGACTTATGCCATATGGCAACACTTAATAAGCCATCATATGAGAACAAAGAAAGGAAAAAATAGAAAATCGAAAACAAACTAAGGAAGAAAAAAAGGCAAGAAAATAAAGAAATTTAAATACATTTTCCGTGTTTTCTAATTCATTATAAATATTGTGGCCGTTTTAAACATAAAAAACATCAACAGTTAAGCTGGAATGCAGCAATTTTGGACCATTATAACGAAATTATATAAATTTATCATTACATTATGTAGAAACTTAGAAAATCCACATTCGCTTGTAATGTGATATATATTTATATTTCTTATAATTTTCTTATGCTTGTTATGATTAGTAATATAATTAGTTAAATTTTAAATAATTACTTAACAATATGTGCATTCCTTATTATATATATTATAAACGAATATTATATATATATAATAAAAGTTTTTAAGCTCATAATATAAAAAAATTAATTAAAATTGTATATTATTGACAATTATAATATTCATGATAAGATCTTTAAGATGTATTTATTTTTTATTTATGTAACTATTTACCGTAACAAAATTTGATATAAAAAAATTAAGTAGTTGAAATTGCGATCTTAACTTTTTTCTTGTCTCGTTAAGAGGTGATTTTGCTTGATTTAATTAATTTATCTTTTTTTTTATGTTATTTATTTAAAAAACTTTTATATTTTGATTGAACTAAATCGCTTCACTTTTCACTTTACTTTACAGAACCTTAGAGCACGTTTAAAAGTACTAACGTAAAGTGCCGTAGCAAAACGATCAACCAGATACGAAGCTGATTTGGATTCGATTTAACGGTACAAAGCAAAAGCCCGATGATCAAATTATAAATTTCGTTATTGTTATTTAATTATCATATTTATGCATTTATAATGACGATTTATGATTGTGTCGAAGCCTTGTGCAATCCGCTTCTAAAATTGTTTACCTTATCATTAGAAACCAAATTCCGCCTTATTTGGAAGAAATCAGTGGTTATTCCTCTCCGCAAAAAAGGTAGCAAAATGAATACTAACAACGACAGAGAAATCTCCAAGTTGTCAGCCATGCCAAAACTTTTCGAATACGAAATTACTCCCCATTTGCAGCACCTTTGTAGTTCAGTAATTTCTCCATGTTAACATGGATTTATTAGAAGTAGTTCAACGACAACGAACATTCTGGAGCTCACCTTTTTTATTATATGGGGCTTCCGAACAAATTCGCAGACAGATGTTATTTATACTGACTTCAGTAAAACATTTGACTCAGTTAATCATTCCCTTCTTGTTAGGAAACTCGACTTGCGTATCCGCCTAGAAGCTAAACTTGAGTTCATTGATCATATTTCGTGTATGGTAAATAAAGTCAAAGGCGTGCTTGGATTTCTTAAACGGTGGTAGAAGGAATTCGATGATATGATGCTGTGGATAGCAGTATTATATTAGGTCAGCTAAATTTCCACGTACGATGTTAAAACACCAAAACCATTTTCCTTCAGTTTTGCACCACTGTAGAACTTCTTATGAAAGGCATGAACCCTTTAAAGTATTATGTGCAAATTATAATGATTTGTACAAAATAACATCAACTGTAGATAGCCTTTCTGAACTAAAAACATTAATTCTAACCCACTTAGTACACATGCAAGCAAGCAATCAAGCAGCGTGTTATTAGTCTATTTAGTGTATCATAGTTTCCTTGAATTCTTTTATCTATACTTCCTCCTATCACGCCAACTTAATACCTAACACAGGTAAGCACGTGCTTGGTATCGAAGGGCCACTTGAGTGTTCTGACCGCAGTGCATCAACATCCATATATATTTAATTGCTTAAGAGCATATCATTAGTTTTACGGTAACTAATCAATAGCTCTTGAAAAATCATTTTTGGTTTACCGCATAAAAGACATAATTTTCCTTTCAACGTCGCGACAAGTCTCCCAGCAGTAGCGCAAACTAACATTTTTAGAAATAGTGTCGGCCGTCCGGCCCGTACAATCAATGTACTTAGCGAGCACCATATTGTCACAAAGACAACAACCGATACTAAGCCTTTTGCAGAAATTATCTTCTTGCTGAATTTGACAGCACAGATAATATTTGAGGTCATTGTACTACTGTACCAACTACGTGAGGGAGGGGAACGACAGAGCAAGTACGTATGGCAGAACAAAAGTGAGCTTAAACTGTCCAGCTGCAACAGTGGTGTAACGGATGAACCGGATAGAGGAATACCAGAAATGCTAGAGCAATGCACTTTAATAGAAGCGCAAAACAAAAAACACGACCGTTCACTTTGAAGAAAAAAGACTTACGGTTCATAATCTACTAGAGTGATATTTATAATTTTGTTAGAGTTAGTTGTATTTAATATGCGAACAATAGTATTAGCTATTGAATTATTGAATTAGCTATAGTGGTTGCAATAATAACGACATCATCTTAACATATCACATTTAACATTTTTAATAAGTGTTTCTTCGTGAGAAGTGTTTACATAAATTTGTCTTACGACTTCAGATCGTGCTGGAATATTGAAAGTATTATTATAATTTCAATGTTTATTTCTCGGTGAAGTTTTCAGGTCTAGCTATTAACCAATCATAATTTGTTTGAAGGTAAACTTGGCAATTAAATGTTTTTAAGAAGTCCAATCCCAATATACCAACGTAAAGTATTGGGAAATCATGTTTACTATTTGGAAATTAAATTAAATTCTATAAATGTGGAACCATTTGATTCAAGAGTGCCTTCTCATATGGCCGTCATTGATATTAATTTCGTTGTATATCTTCTTTCATAATTAAATATTAATTATAATTATCCGAATTTAGTATTAGAAAACCTATGTCAGAATATGTATCTATTAAAAAGTTTAAAGGTAATGTTAATATTTAGACTAAGGTATATTTTCAGTTTATTATTCTATTGAGTTCTATGGCTTTTAATTTTTAAGGGAATAATTTAGTTTTTCTGATTCGTTTCTAATATAAATAAAGATAAATATGGCAACGCCGTCTGTCAACCTATTTCAATAGTTATGTGCATTACTTTGTATATCGATATTCCCTAAGTAGATTCTGATTGTGGCGTGTGTTTTTGCTTAGGGAATTACTTCGCATAAAAATGGCAAAAGTTGTAAATATTAGATCGCAGCGAGATCGGGGTGACGCTACCCGATGAAGTAACTGTTATTTTGATGCTATCCGGTCTAATTTCCTTCGGAAATTTTGTTGTTGCTGTTAAGACGAGCGACATATTACCGTCGTTATGTAAGAAGGAGAGAGACGAAAGAACGACGAAACGGTTAGTGAAAAAGAGAAAGGAAAGTTCGCGTCGCGAAGTGAAAAATTAACGCTAAAAACCAATTGGAAGAACAAAGAGAAAAAAAGAGAGCGTGTTAGACGTGTGGTCGCGAAAAAGGAAAATACGAAAAGGATCGAGAGGATTCGGAAAGCTCCGAGAGAGCGTATGGTGTTTGAACAGTGGCGCAACATAACATTTGTGTTG
The DNA here is from genome assembly GCA_008042775.1 of Drosophila pectinifera. NCBI lineage: Eukaryota > Metazoa > Arthropoda > Insecta > Diptera > Drosophilidae > Drosophila > Drosophila pectinifera. The sequence goes on along the minus strand of VNKC01004553.1, from coordinate 8,220 downwards.
CGATTGTGAGAGTTTCGTAAAATTAAAGGACACAGAGATAATAGCTTAATATAAATAGCATATACTGGAAAAAAAGTGCAATCGATTTCGAGAATGTACTTTATATAAAAAACTTACAGCGTAATTTTTTGTCCGTACCGAAATGGTTCGAAAATTTACCATTTTGGAAGCCTGTTTCCTAAAAACGTGTGATGAAGTTTACCGTTCTCGGTGAGCAATGGCATAATAAGCGAGCTAACTGTATCGTATACACCGCAAACAAATCGGTGTAGCAGGTCGCATGTTGAGATGGCACGGAGCATGTTGCAGGATACTTGCGGAATCGATCAGAGTTATCATCGTTGGTAAATATGACGTCGTTTGAAGCCTGGTTCATCTCAAAGTCTGCGGAGTGAAAGCGATTGGCATGGACAAGAAACACTATCGTAGATTCCAACTAAAAATAAATATGTATTTGTTCATTGGGTATTCGGATACGGCTGGGGAGAATCGTTTGTATAACCCAAATACTGGATAACTAACATAGTCACATGTTGTAATATTTTTGGAATATTTTTGAAAGCAAGAAAGTACTAATGTCCATTTCGTCCCACAAAATGTAGATGATGAGACGGATACATATTCAAGCGAGGAATGCGTACGAAGCAGAGGTGGTGCCGGATGCGGAGGTGCTGTCAGAAGCAGAGGTGCTACCGGAAGAAAATCGATGTCGAGGGAAACCCAATATCGTAAGATAAGCGATCAAAAAAGAAATACTAAGCTCACAATGCGATAATAGTTGATGGTATTGATGTGCCAACAGGTGTTAAGGATGCACTTAGTTCCAAATATGCAGATAATTGGAAGAATTCCATGCAACAGGGGATTTCTAGTCTGGAGGCAAGAAAAACAGGCAATTGGATGCAAGTGGGTTTACGCAGTAAAGCGAGTCAAATATGGAAATGTAGAGCGTCTGAAGTCCCGTTTAGTTGCAAAGGGCTGTGGACAAAAATATGGCATTAACTATCTGGAGACATGACGTGGTGTCCATGAGGCAACCTGACGGATTTCTTGAAGATAAGTATCCAGAAAGGCTCCTTAAGCTACACAAATCGCTATACGGCCTAAAACAAAGTGGTCGAGAGTTTAATAGCAGCCTTAACGACGTCATACTGAAGTTATGGCTTTCAGCGTGCCCGAGAGAACCCTGTATCTATAAACGAGGTTAAGATGGCCAAATGAGTTTAATCGTAATTTACGTAGATGACCTTATAGTGGCGAGCGATACGAAAGCAGAGTTTGATGAGATTAAATACCTCAAATCAAGAAGATATGAAACTTTTCCTAGGTATGGAAATTGACCGCGATGACGAAATAGAAGCGTTCGTTTGGATTATAAGCGATATATTGAATCCCTTTTGGACGACTATAGGATGCAAAACTGTACGGCACTCAACCTACCCCTCGAAGCTGAGTATCAGGCGCGATGCACCGATAAAGAGTGAGAGTGAGTATCAGTCCCTAATAGGCGGCTCATGTATTTGACTATAACTACAAGGCCAGATATTCTCATTCTGTGGCGAATCTTGCGCAACACAACTCGGATCCACATCGAGAACACATAGTGTGTGCCAAGCGAGTCCTGAGGTACATGCAAGGTACGAAGACATTCCAGTTAAATTATCATCGAACTGGATAGTCCATCTATGGTTATATAGATGCCGACTGGACTGGAGACAATAGTGACCGGAAATCCTTCACAGGCTGGACGCTTTATGGCAGCAGGAGCAGTAATAAACTGGTAGACTAAGAAGCAACCCGTGGTAATTCAGTACAACAGAAACAGAGTACGTCGCGCTTTCTTCAGCTGTAAACGAAGTAGCATGTTCAAGGGAAAATGTATAGACTTAAAGTATATATCACAGAGAACATGATGGCAGATGTATTAAAGAAAAATTTAAGTAAAATTAAGTACATGAAATGTATTAATTTGATGGATAAGAAATTGAATAAAAATGAAAAAACAGCGTTAAGAAGGAGTTTTGGAAATAAAGATAAATATGACAAGGCCTTATGTCAACCCATTCCGATAGTTGTCTGCGAGCAACTGCATTACATTCTATATCAAAAGTCCCTTAGTTGATTCTAATTTTGTATTCCGCCACGAATGGTTTCACGAACAGTTTCGATAACTCTTACTTGAGCATTTGAGATCGTTCTACCATTGTTATTATTTAACCTTCCCTTCTGGTTTCCTCTATAATTATGTTGGTATCGATTTAAATTGTGGTATTGTTTTAATATTGATGTTGAATTTGACCCTAGTGTCTTCGATAACTATTATATTGGAATGATTGTCCTCTACCATGAGAGTTTTCTGGGTAGTAGTTGCCTCCACCATGTGAGAAATTGCCTCGGTAGTTTCCTCTGTCATTGCCCCTATAATAGTAACCTCAGTTATTTGTGTACAAAATGTTGTGGTTATTTGCTGATTGTGCCCTTCAGTGTATATATTTTGATATAACATCATTCATTCTATTGAATAAGCTTGCTTCCAAAATGGTTTTTGTTTTAACATTTTCGCAATTCTTAATCATTGTTGTTATAGCTTCTTTGGTACTGAAAGTATCGGCGGGATCAGCGTTTAGGTTTTCGTCAATGATGAGGCTTCTAATAATTTAAGAAAACTTTCCACTTCATTTGAGAATGGCATAGCTGTTTTGCCTCTTTGATGAATATTTGAAAGTTTGGCTTGAAGTTTACTGAAGATACTAAAAATTGAAGTTCCATTTTGTATAATTTTTATTTTCATTCAATTACCTTTATAATATAAATGATATAATATAATATCAATGGAAATTTGTTCGCAGTTGAAGTTAAAAATCTTTTTAGATAGATTTTTTCTCTGTCGGCACTAGACTTGTTTGTTATATTTTCTGTAGTCTGCTCTGTATCACTGATTGTTAGATTAGCACCACCAATTCTTATAGGCTTATAGTAGGGAATTGTCAGATCAAGATTATTATCTTCTTATTTTATTATTGGTTGCTTTTGCATTGTCGATTCTTGCACGATTCTGTTGCGACAAACATTTGTAAGATTTATCAAATTTCATTTTTATTTTATAATTATGGTAGTTGTTTTGATTAAAAACTACCTTAAAGTCAATGGTACACTCCGAGAATATTTTCCAGTTCTGCAATATAAAAATGCTATTCGTTTCGGCATCTTGCTGCAATGAATTAGTCGTGAGTGTTTTCAGTTGTAGTTTTCCATATACTCGTAATAGAGTTAGTTTATGGGAATGTGATCAATGTTTAGAGCAAGTATGGATTGTAGACTTCAGTAAAAAAGTGGTTTAGTTGTATCCATAGTAATGTTTGGTAAAATAATTAAGTTTAGTTTTTGTTCCTTTTTATTTCTTTTATTGTATTCGTTACGATTGGTTAGTGTGAGTGCAATGGTTTTCACAATTGGACTCGTATAATGGCCGTTTACAATTTTGGGAGCTCTTGGGACTTTTTTTTACATTCCAAGATTTTCCCAATTTTTTTTTTATATAATTGTTCATAAATTAGTGCCTGCTTTTACGCTAATTTTTATAAATATATTTATTTATTTTTAATATATCGCGATTTATGTGTGCGATTCTATTATTAAGGAAATTATTTTGACCTACTCCTTTGAATTTTTTTGCTACACTTTACTCATTATTTTTCATGTAAAAATGAATTTTAAATTTGAAAGAAAAAAAATAATTATAAACTTGTATTATTTTTATTTTATTTTATTATTGTATAGTTATTAGGTATCTTTGTATATTAACAGATAGTAATAGCCACGTTAATAGCAATTTTATTTTTTTTTATAATTTATAATTTTTTTTAAAATACATTTTGTTTATAGTTATTATATTATATTTGTATGTTAATAAAAACGTATATTTTTCTTCTGTTTTTGTTTTATGTTTTTTTTTTTTTTGATTTATAGTAATACAATATATTTATTGGTTTGAGTTATCGCAAATATTTTTTTTTTCATAATTTATATATATATTTTTAAATTTTATAATTTGGCTTACTTTTAAAAGAAATCGAAAGTGTATTTAAAAGTATAAAATCTAAATAAACAATTATTTCTTATTTTTAGAAAATATAACAAAATCTAACCGATGTTGGTCATGGCGCAGACTCTTCTGTTTAAATGGAGACTGTTCTGCTGAATTAGTGGCTGCTTAAGGATGGTAATTAATTCGGTTAAATTCATTTAATTGTCTCCGACAGTTACCCACGCCACATATATTTATATATATAATAGTATATTAATATATTTGGGCCGACATTTTTGATTTGCGCGCGCTCGACAGCACGTTTTAATTACACTCAACATTGTCGCGGTCTCTGACATACCTTTCCTTTGATAAGCGTTTTTTTTTAGATCAATCGTTTGAAACTTTCTTCAATTTTGTTAGCCAATTTTGAAGCCAATATAGAGCTTAATAAATTAGGAAGAATATCCGTTAAAATTAAGGGTCTCTTTATCAATTATTTGCTTCGCTTCACATTATTCCTATGGAATCAGCGCAGCGCTGTCTGTGAAGCCGTGAAGGTTCGCTTATGTAATCGATCGCATTACTTGGCGAACTTGAGTCCGTCGTTACACTGCAATAAAATGGTACAATGTGTATTCCTTATAAATACAAAACCAATGGGAAAAGTCATTCTTACTTCTTACTGGAGCCAAAAAGAAACCAACCGTCGTCATCATCAATTGACGAGAAGCAGAATAGCAGTCAGCGCGGCTAACCACTACCGATTTTCAGCAATCAAGTAGTGGTAAGAAAATAAAATTACTAATTGGCGCCCAACTAACTACGATACCTACGAGTTCAAAAACTAACTGTATTATGGAAAACACATTTCTAGTCGGCACGGGAAATAGTGGCGAAATTCTGACTTCATTTGAGGGAAAGATGCTTCCATACACAACAAGAAAACATTTAAGAGAGAACCTGAACTAAAACTTATTTAAGTCTATTTCTTAAGAAGTCTAAATTTCACAAAAATTACTAATAGTCTCAAGCAATATTTTTCTGCGATAAATTATTAATGAAAATATCGGTAACTTGCGAATTTTCCTTTTTTTGCAAATTTGGTTTGATACCAAAAACATATAAATATTGAATACTTTTTTATATATCCCTTAACTTAAGTTAATGAAATTAGCAAATGAGTTTAATACAATTATATATATCGCTTTTTACATATAATCGCTTTGAATTTATCTATTGTTTTATCTTTGCGTTCGACTTTGTAAATTTAATAATAACTGAGCTCTCAGTTCTTTCAATATGAGAACATACTGTAGCGAGTACGAGAGTGACATCCACAGTCGGGCTTGCACACAAATACTCGCGCCCTCGGACCCTTTAATAAACAAAGTTATGGATTCCGAACAGCTTAGGGCAGCAAACAGGCGATTATTAGCAACGCTTTAGCCGAGCAGGCCCTTGTGAACCAAGGATGGCATCGGGAATTAGAAAAAAAAATGTAGGATCTTGCCAACCAAGAGGCTGCAACAAAAATTGGACCGGCCACATAAATGCAATATATGAGGCCATAGATATATATGACAATAAACTTTGCGATGAGTCGCTAGCCGCCTGCCAGAGTTTAAAGGGGCACAGGAATCGTCTGTTTCTCGCACGGAATTAAATTTTGGTTTCACGTATAGCGACAAAAGGACAATATACATTATAGAACAAGAGTTAGGCACCTGGAGGTAGGGTATCCTAACCATACTCCCGAATTATGATGAGGTAGAGAAAAAGCTTACCTTGTTGACCAACAAAATGTCGTTTGAGCCTGCTATGGCTCTAAGTTTATGCGTGAAATTCCAAGACTATTCTTTCAGTGCATTCTCAGGTCTCAAGCATAAGCTTTCGAAGGTGCTCTTCTCCGCAAAGCCCAAAACAAACATGACAACACAACAAATTGACACACAACCAAGCAGTTTAAGGAACCCGCATTATAACAGACAAATAAAGGTCCATTCCGACCAGCAATGCCAAACAAACAAACAGTATTAGCACCCAGGAAAGATGCGTCCAAATGCTTAAAAAAAAGAATTGAAACCCTTTCATATAACAGAAGAAGCCACTATTAGAACCACAATTGAGGAACCTATTTATGCTAAAGAATACCCATACCCCACGGGGGAAGCCGACTGTGTTAAGAGCGAAGTCCACGATCTGATTATTAATGGAATAAATCAAAAGTCGGTCTCCCCTTACAGTAACCCAAAATGGGTTATTATTGCATTGTTTTCATTTTTACCAAGTTAGGCATATTTACTTTTGTTCCAGGTATGAGACAAACATAAAAGTAAAGTATAAAGTATTTCGAGCCGTATAATCCATACCCGATGTCCGTTTACTCCCAACGGGTTCTGGTCAAGGATTTTTTAAGGACCTTGTGAGAATAATAGCATTTAACCTGATAAAACCACCATATGTTTATAATTTTTATTCGGTGATCCCAAAGTCCCTTTGACCTGAACCGACTACGAAAACCTAATAATATATTGGTTATCCAGCTTAAAGCTTTTTTTTAACTTTGAAAAATCATTGACCAGGGCACCTTAGACTCGGATTTAGTGAACCCAAAAACAAAAGTACAGCAGTTTTATAAATTTATAATATCTTTATTTTTAATTCTTTTTGTAATACTATTTTTAATTCTTTGACCTTGATATGCCCCTGACCAGGATCAGTTGAGGTCAAACAAATATCGGACTCGGATTCAGCATGTTAAAATACCTTAAGATATGTGTAACCCATATTCGGGCCCGACATTTTAAAAAATTAGGAACTTCATAAATGTTGACTAAGACAAATGTTGTGAAACACCGGAAAAAAATGTTGCTAGGAACATGTTGAGGAATTGCCAACACAAATACAGATGATTCAGACGTTTAGCATAAGCAGAATTTCTTTAACTCCTCCCATTTTATTTTAATAACTCTCATTTAGAGCACATACGCACAAATGTATTCATTTCATATCTTTTTTTACTTTAAACTTAATATTAGGAATCCAAATAGAGTTTTTTGAAAAATGTTGAAACAAACTTGAAATGCATGCCAAAAATAAGAATGTTGTCACCATATTTGATATCACTAGCTCTCATATTGATGGACTGATGGACAGATAAACATTTGGGCATGGCTAAATCGAATTGACTGGTGACTCTGACCAAGAATATATTTACTGTAGAGGGTCGGAGATGCCTTCTTCTGCCTAGTACATGCGTTTTCAGTTGGCACTAAGTTTTAATAGTTTTGTAACAGATATAAAAGTGTATGTAAAAAAAACAAAAACACAAGAAAATGTTGTGACCACAAGGAGTATATTAGCGTACCTCCGGTTTGCAAGTTGAGACTTCCCCTTCGGTTACGGACAGCTCCATTAAGGATACTTTGAAAAACTTTTAATTCAAATTTTAATTTATAAATATTCAACATACAGCTGAACTTGTCGTAGTGTTAGTTAGTTCACTCAGCTCAGTTCAATGAACTCCAAAAACGCTTTGCTTGATTTTTTGCTGATCTTTTCGGTGATCATTCGATACTTCGTCCTGCACAACGAAGCTCAACTTCGACTTATTTTCTTACACATCTCCGTTACATCACTCAGTAAAGTTAAGCGTCAGTTATACAGTTGCTTTCATCTCTGAACAGTACTTTCCTAATCGTTGCCTGCTCGCTTCGCTGCTCTCTTTGTGTCTTCGCTGATCTATTCGTATCTTCGCTGAACTGTTTGCTGAACTCCATCATATAACGTTGTGTATTACTTTTATTGCTGTTCTGATCTCTTCCTTATACTCTATTCGGAAACTGTTGGTCTATTAAAGGTCTTCTCTCAATTGTCTTCACACCGAATATACTTGCATTAAAAATGTCAGTTATACAGTGATGAGTTAAATATGCGCCTCCCAAATAACGAGAAAATGCCGTGAACCTAACAGGATTTCGATGGGCTTCGGACCCAGTGGCGTGATCGCCGGCAGTAACTTTGGCTAGCAAGAAGAGACGCCGTGAATGCAACGGGGCTCTGGACCTTGGACCCGGTGGCGTGATCGCCGACTAATAAGGAATAAGGAATAAGGAATAAGGAATAAGGAATAAGGAATAAGGAATAAGGAATAAGGAATAAGGAATAAGGAATAAGGAATAAGGAATAAG